>JASDQU010027343.1:15017-42964 GCA_032191745.1 Picea mariana
AACAACGATTTTGGAGTCTCCCATGACCTGTAGCTTCTTCACTTTTTTCATTACTGAAATTTGAAGTAGAGTCCTAAGGGCAATGAATTCATCCCTATTATTTGTGCCATTCTTGGGAGCATAACGAATATGCCTATAATAATTATGGCTCAGGTAGAGGACTATTCCGACTCCACACGCATGGGGGTGGCCCTGGCATGCCCCGTCGAAGAATCCCCATGGGACTTCGAATTCTACCTCTGGCATAGTTGGGAGTCTCGGGCCTTTGACTTTCAGATCCATCATAAACTCATTGGAAAGTCTCAGAACTATATCAGCTGTAATCTCAGGTGGAATGGCAGTGTCACGAAATATGCTGGAATTTCGATCCCACCAAATACTTGATACCAAAAAACTTGGCATACCTTGGTACTTCTTAACAGCTTTGTCTGCAAGCCCATCCTTTAAACAGTCTTTGCAGGCTGGTCCTGTTCCATTGGGACTTGGGCTTACTATCTTCAAAACCTTTTCTGCATAAACACAAGAAATGAATAAGTGAGAGACTGATTCTTTCTGAATTTTGATATGTGGTCCAATCTGCCCCCGTTTAATGCCAAAATGTACCGTATGTGTTATTGTGAGGGTGTGAAGGGTTTGAAAATAGCTACTTAAAACTCCTTTTTATGTGTACGTCCTTGTGTATGAATGGTTTGAAAATAGTTCACATGCATATGTATTTGTTTATATCTACATGTGGAAGTTCTAATGGACATACCAGCTTATGCATGTAGTGTGTATAATTTTTAATCACATAATTGGTTCGTGAAAAGGATCGATTCTTCATTGACCAATTTCGCCTCTCGACATATCTTCATGGATCGATTCTCTCTTTTGACATATCTTTTGCTCCATAATAGGGTGCCTACCATGTACTTGATGGATCAGAAATAATTGATCTTTTATGGACCATTTCTTTCTCTTGACGTACTTTTTGAACTATGGTTTCATAGGGCTCCATGATAGGGTCACTCTCATGTACTTGTAAGTGGATAAAGATTAGCTGTACTTGTTTTTTAATAAATCTTTTACAATTTATAACTTACCAACTCGCTTGGACACATAAGAGACTTGATATCTAGGAATTTGTTTTGAGATTGTCATGTTAGCAGTTCCCATTTTAAAGGGATTTTGAAATGTTTTATAAATAGTTGATTTAAGGTTAAATTTGATAATAGGAATAGGGGTCTAATGAAATTGGCAGGGAGACTGTGTTTTATCTTATTTGTCATTGTTTGTTTTCTGGTTGAAAACACGAGTTTCATTCATGGATTAACATGTTTTTATTGGAATGTTTATTTGATTAAATTTGCCATTTTTATGTTAATGAGGAAAAGTTACAATGAATTTTTTATAGATCTGTAATAATTATAATTTTTATCAACTTAGGTGTCAATTCACTTGAACATGTTGGAGAGCTGACATATAAGATTTAGTTTCAAGGTTGTCATGTTTGCATTTTCCACTTTTGAGGGATTTTGAGATGTTCTTCAAATAGTTAAAGATTAAAATTGGTAATAGGAATAGGGGTTTAATGAAATTGGTAAGGGAATTGAGGTGTGTTTCTTTGCCTAATTGTATTATTTGTCTTCTTATTCGGTTCAAAACATGGGCTTTGTTTATATACTAACATATTTTTGATTGATAAGTTGGTTTTATCTTTGGCCATATGATAAAATGCTTCAAAATTAATAAGCCATTCATTAGAAGAAGTAGATATTGCATTGAAAGAAAAACTAGAAGTAGAGAATGCATGTCCATGAGAAGAAAAGTTGGAAGAAGAAACAATTTTGATGTTGCGTTGCTTCATTATTATTTGTAAGGCTTCTATCTTCTTGAAACATTAAGATACCGGATGACCATTTTGTCAACAAAAATTATGAAGTCTTTCAGTCTTTTTCCCTTTTCATTTAGTTCATTTGTCACCATTAGGAGTGGGTGTTGGTGTTGGTGTTGGTCGAGGAAGTTTGGGACCTTGTTTGTTGTTGTGAGGATGTTGTTTCATTGGATTCTTGGGACCTTGCTAGATGTACTTGCAATACTGATAACTCCAAGATGTAAAAGCTTAACTAACTCTTTAATCAAAGAATAACAAAAAACCAACAAAATATAAATAGCCCTTTGACTAATACGTGTTTCTCTAATGGAGTGAAAAGTAGATACAAAAACATAGTGAGAATAACATATATAAGTTGATCATCCTTCTTTGTGATCTTACGTTTTTCAAATAAAACTCAGTGTTTTAAACTTAAATAGACAATATTCAATGCAAGAGAAATCCTTGGAATTTAAAACAATCAATTGGTTTTCGAGTTGATGAGATCAAATCTCATTGTGTTTACTAAACATGGTTTCCAACTTTTGCCAAGCTAGATTTGATTTCTCAATTCTTTGAAGGTGAAATTGTAGATCACTATAGATGGACATTTCAATTAATCCACATACTTCCTCATTTCTATTAGTCCATTTGTTTTTGTTTTTTAATGGTTGAGTTGGGGCAGTTTTGTTCCTAAAGTAACTCCGTAAAGTCCTTTACTTTGTAATAAATCCACCATATGGGTTTTCCATAAAAAGTAATTTCAATTGGGAAGTAAAAGATCACTTGGACTAGCCATATGCCAATATGTTGATAAGAATGGCTTCAAAAGCAGAAACTGATTATCCAAATGGAAGGAGCATGAAAAATTAGGCAAGTTACTTTTACAATAAAATAAGTGACCAATAAGTGGGAATCACTTTTACAACAATATACCCTAGATTCTTCAGGGGTACAACAATATACTCATTATGAGCTCAACATGTCACTTGTGGCAATAGAACTTGGGTGGGGAGGATAACACTCCATCCCACAACCACTTGAGCTAGACCCAACTGACAATAAAGTTACTTTAAAATAATATTTAAAAAATAATTATAAAAAAACAATAAATTATTTTACTTTTATAATTTAAGTAAAATACATTTTACAATAAAATTATATTATAACTTGAAGTTACATAATTTTTTTCAAAAGTCACTTACAAAAAGAAAGACTTAAAAGTCAAAAATTTTATTTCAATAAAGCAATTATCAACCAAGTCACTTATTACAAATTATATAACACGTGTTAGACAAAAGAAGGGGGACTTATTTTTCCAACTCTCTGCTTTGAAGCACATTTTTACCCTAAAAATCTTTGTTTGTGCTTGTAGAAATCTTCAACATGGTGGCAAACAAAAAACAAGTAGCTTTTCGAAAAAAAATTCAAGGCTTTTGCTACTCAATGCTAGACTAAGATTAGTGTATTATGAAAAAGCAAATTTACCTCTTTGTTTTATATTTGTTGGAATTGCACAAAGCATAAGGCAAAGAACATACGTAAGAAAATAAAATGCTTTCCACTTTGTTTTCATTTTGTTGAGATCACACAAGGCATAGAGAAAAGAACATACATAGATTAGAAATGAAGTAAACTAGTAAAAAAATAATTTAAACATAGTGAAAGATATTCTAAAAAATGAAATGAAATTGTATACTTTCGGACTTTATATAAGTGGCTATATCTTGGGCAAATGAAAGCCTTTTCAGGGGAAACAAAATTTGTTTCCAATTGAAAAAGGTGCTTTGGACACATTGTAGTAGTTTTCTTGGTTTGGAGACGCTAAAAAGCAATATAATCTAGAAGTTCTTTGATAATGCAGTAACACAGGTTTAGGATCTCGATTAACAATGGGGGTGGGTCTTCATATGTGTTTCGATACCATGTTCAGTAGTCATGGTATATTCACACAAGTTGAACACCTTAAGAAAATTGCTCATAGAAATAGATCAAAGATCAATTCTCGAGTGTATTATGTTGTTCTTGAGATTAATTCTAAGGCTCAAAGAATAATGTCAGGCATCGGTAGTGTTTAAAGAAAATGTTTTAATGAACGCTTTTCCTACCTTCAGTTTTATGAGAAATAATCTTTAAATGAAATTAATAATAGGAAAATACAGAGGTTTTATTTTGTTATCTGAGCCACAATTATAATATTAAATGGTGTGGAAAAGAGTTACAAAACTGTTAAACAAAGTCATGCATCAATTACAGATGACTCTCACCTTGTTTGCAGTGGAAGAAAAGTAGAGAACGCACCCTTGAACAAGATATAAAATGCAGTAATTCACGTAGATCACAGGTCTTGTTTTACTCACAGTAAATACAGAGGAAAAATTGTTTACTGAATGAATTGCTGGTATAATATGATCACAGTAGTTGTAATACTAAATTGCAACCAATCACTCTTCAAAGAATTACATACAGAAATTCGGGAAAATCGAAACACAGAGGAAACACATAACTCAAATTGAACGAAAATTAGAATCTTTGTCTGCACTTGTATTAATAATAAAAAAGAGAGTTTCTCTATTACATTCGGCAAGAAGCAATCAGGAATAGATCTTAAATCTATGTATTCATACAAAATCTGTCACAACTGAAAATCGTTGGACTTCTTATAGTATTTAACTAAAAATAACATACATCTAAATAAAACAATAGTGTGTAAATTGTGATGAGTTTCGTTGGCACTCTCCTCTGTCTCTTCATCTGCTGGTAGAAGCGCTCCTTCCTTTGGGCTGGGTACACATGTCATTAACGCCACCTTAATCATTTGGCATTTTGTCTTAACCGTTTAATTTCATTGCCATCTCTCTCTTCAGATATATTTAGCGGGGCAATGAATTACATTCGAGGTCATGGAGGGAGGATAATCAGACGAATAACACAGCTTAGGTTCGTCAAGGGATGGATAACGGTCACATGGAAGAGTAACCGTTTATGGAAAGAAGGATGAGGGAACAAGGGTATGATGATGAGGTGGGATAAGTGAGGGTTAGAAAGCGTGGAAGGAATGGACATTGTATGTTTTCTCACTTGCTCCCAGCTATGCTTGCTTTTCCATGTTCAACGCATTGGGTGCATATATCCATCAATGCCACCACGAACCTTGAGGGCTCAATTTTTTCATTTACTTCGAAAGCGAATAATTTCCTTTGTATTTGAGGCAACTTTTCTTGGATCTTGTTCACCTCTTGGACTGTGGCATGAAACAGTGAACTCGGATGAACCAACCATTTATTGATTTTAAGAAGATTATTCTGGCTCATTCCTTGAATGGTTGCCAAAGTTTCTTCTTTGTTCTTTCTGGAATTTTGCTGGTTCATTTCTATCTCAATTTGCCCCAGGGCTTCTGAGATATTACTCCCCTCAAACTCAATCAACTTTTTGTTTAATGATGAGAATGCCTCAAGACAAGCTTCTTTCACTTCTCTTGCAAATTTCTTCCCTTCTTCCAGATTTGTTTCCCAGACCTGTAGGGCCATCTCACCTCTTAATTGTTCCAAATAAGAGAGAAGAGGAAAATTAGGGACATTATCTTTTTGCATCAATATGAGGACTTCTTGAAACTTAGACCGGGCTGAGCAGACCTCTTTTTCCTTGACATAGATATCCTTTAGGGAAAGGTCCACTGCTTGATAGAATTTTTGGATGGCATCTACTTTCAGTTAAAGATCATGCTAGGCAATTTCTAGCTTCTCATTGATTTCCAACACTTGAGTTTTGAAGACCGAGATATCTATCGTGGTACCTTCAGTTAGGGCCAATCTGGCTTGCAACTATCCTATCAATTCGTCACGTTGAGTGACTAGACCTTGGCTGGTTTGTGAACTCTGATGGAGCTGCTCAAGGTTAGCTTGAAGCTGTTGAATCTGTTGCCGATCACTAGCCTTGATTTGCTCGAAATCCTGACTCATTCTGTTCCTGATAGCCTGCTCTGCGGTATATATATGGTTTTGCAAGTGTTCCACCAATAGGCACTTATGTCGTTGTTGTTCGGTCAAATTGTCCACTGACCATTGATTGGCAGTGGAAAAAGCACCTAATGAACCTGCAACCTCTTTTGCAAATTCTAGGCCATCCCGGTCATTTTCGTCATACACCAATCTTTGTCTTTTAGTTATGACTCCATCCTTTTGGTGAGATTCACTTTTCATGATGGCCTTCCTTTTCTTACTAAAGAAGAAATATGAAGAAGGCATCTCCTCGGGCAAGATGGGAGTAAGATCACCCACAAAAGTGATTTTGGAATTAGGATTTCCGAAGTTGGTCTGTAGAGGGGTTAAAGACGTAATGGGAGAGGCAACTTCGATGGAATGTTGTTGTCCTGTTGTATTGGAGGTGCCAGCAGGAGTTGTTG
Source organism: Picea mariana (assembly GCA_032191745.1). Lineage (NCBI taxonomy): Eukaryota > Viridiplantae > Streptophyta > Pinopsida > Pinales > Pinaceae > Picea > Picea mariana. Next base: position 21,275 of record JASDQU010027343.1, read on the forward strand.
GTTTTGAATGAGAGACAATTTGTCCCGGATTCATGAAGGCCTCGAACCGTGCTATCACCTGTGGATCATTTAACCCTGATAGTGACGTTCTTATCTCCTGAAATAATACCTTTAGGCTTTTGGGGACCCTTTCGGCTTTGGGTTTAGTGGAGGAGCTTGACTCAGATTCTTTAGACTTAGCTTCCTATGAAGGAGGCTTGGTTATTGATTCTCCCTGCAGTACCTTTGGCAGATTATTCCGCTTGTGTTTTTTTAAGCTGAGGAAACTAGCTTGTTGGTCTGGGGGTAGGGTCAGGAATCTATCTTGGACTTCCTCATAAGATCTCACCCCTCTGAATATTTCGTCATACGGGGAATTCTCATGCGTGTACCACTTCATGTTGAATTGAGCCATATGGTTTCCCACAATCTTATGTGGATCATGTTTCTTGAACTCGAGGTCAACCAATTTAACATCCCCTAGAGTCGCGGCCTCAACTTTAGAGTGGCCAAAATCTAATAACGTAAACATGCCAACTTGAATGGGGAAAGTTGGCCATACCTTTTTCTGAGCTGCTTTGAGCTCCTTGTTGATGCCTCTCGTTATTGTCTCGTATGCCACTTCTCTACACACCAACCTGTCGGGTAAAAATTGTGGGAGAGAATGAGGGGGAATCAAGCAACTGAAAACTTTGATGTAGGATAAATTCTCCTTAATGAACCAATTTGCGAGCTTGCCTAGGTTTCCCATAATCCTCTCTGAAATCCGAGGAGGCGGGTGGCCATAAAGGGCTCTGTGAACAAGTATTATGACATTGTGACAAATTTCATAAAATAAGTCCTTAGCTTTCTCCTCCCATAACTTCAAGTGATAAAAATGAATCGGCTCATAACTGGTCGGGGTCCAACTCCAGTTCATCAATGGAAAAGGGGTCATGAAGCATATGACATCCATAACATATGCAGACATGTAAAAAGGGGCATGCTGCCCTTTTGATTTCACAGTTCTATAATCAACGATTTCCTTGGCCAAATTATCTGATAGCATTTTGGCCCAATTGAAAGTGTAACCCTCGGTTACCTTGTTCATGATGGCTACCTATTCCACCGATAAATGTGCAAGGCTCTTCTTCCCGAATAGGCGACATAGCATCATAGCTACATAAAACATATGAGCGTCTAGAGACGTTGTGGCATACGTGTCATGAGCGTCGGTTCTGAATCTCTCTAGATGTCCCCACCAAGTCTTGATTATATCATGACTGCTCCTGGCGTATTGGACACATTCTTTTCTCTCGAACTCTAAAAGGAATGCGACATTGTAAGTATATTTAGGATCAACAGAGAGTTTATACATTATTTGCAAATGTTTTGGTCGAAAAGATCCAACGACAACCTGTTGGTGATTGATGATGCTCCTGGTCTGGATATCTACATGTTCCAAGGCCCAACTTATCATATCGTTGTAAGGCATGATTCTCGGTCCTGCAACTCCGACTGTGCTATATGTCTAAGCTTAGCTGCATAAGAGTCATCATCCTCTTCGGCGGAGTCTTCTGGACAGTTGATGATTTCTCGTTCCAGGATCTCAAAAACTCGTGTCCAAGTGTTAATGGTGTCCGCAACTTGTGGGGTAGTGTCTAAAAGAATGTCTGCATCCAGGTTTGAATCTTCACCTGCTGCATCAGGCTTTTTTGCCATTTTCCACGGTGCCATAATCTCTAAAGAAACAGAGTGAGGTTACCTATTACAGAAAAATTCCATGAGTTTTTCAAGAGATAAAACTGCTAATTGTGAAAGGTGAAAATGATTTCGAAATTGAAGTACTTTTATTCAAACAAGAGCTTATCGATTTTCGTATAGACTCACTGATGAGGAATTTATTACCCTCAATGGAATTGACTACTTGGCGATCCACAATATTCGTTTGAAATCATTACCTTTAATCGATTATAAATTCCATTGATACTTCGACGGTTCGCATTCAAGAGCTTTGGATGTGACAGGGTGGAAGTCTCCCGAATCCCGAATCCGCGGAGTAGTTAATTTTTTAAAAATCACTTTTACAACTTAATTAACCACGTTTTAAAATGTTGAATTAACTTTGACTATGTCGAAAGTTCGAACTTTGGGGGTTTTGAAAATAGCACAAGAGAGGTTTCCCAAAATCCGAACCGCAAAGTAAATAATTAAGAGTAATATTCCTTAAGTCTTAATTAATCGGGTTTAACTTTCATTATTAGATGTTTCATTAATTGTTTTTTACTCTTTGAAATGTCCAATGCTTCAGCATTCGAAACTTCGGTGATTTGTGAACTCACTCTTTGTAAAACTCTCAAAGGGCCATCTCCCAGAGTGATGTGGCAGAGATGACGTCATTCTAGATAACGTGTCAAGAAGAGATAGGTTCCACGTGTCACCCGAGAGCGTGTGAATCATCCAACGAAAACTTAAAAAATAAGTGCCATGTGTCAGCTTATAAAAGATTTAAAAGACACGTGTCATATGACTCGAGTTCGTGAGCTCTTTAGGGTTTACCGCGGGCTGTTAGTTTTGGGTTTCAGAGCTTCCGGGTTTTTATCGTTTAGACTTATGGGAACGTCTGAAGCGCGGAGCTCCGAAGTGACCGTTAGGAGCTTATTCTTTAAAACTCAGGCGACTCCAGAACTATGAAGATTATTAGGATCGTTTGATCAAATTAAGGGAACTCATTGACGACAGATAACACACACGCTTTATTATTAAATGACAACCAATGAATTTGATTTTAAAATTAAAATTCCATTTTGTGTAGGATTTTATTCCTAAGGGGAGAGAACTATAGAACTCAAAAGTTCAAAATTGTGGTGTTCCAACATAGGCTCCATCTAGGGATTGTGGCTCCCTGTGAGGCAGGAAAGAACAATAAACCAAGTGCCTTTATTGGGTAAATGGAGTCATTATTGCTTTGTGAAAAAACATTTTCTAGTTTTACTCAAGAATTAATCATTCATAAAAGAACGAACTTGACCAAATCTCAAGAACCTCTGAAACATTTTCAGTTAATTGCACTTAAGTCGGGCTATTAAAATTTCATTTTCTTAAAATTGATTTTAGAATTGTTTAAGATAATCAAAATAGCTTTAACTGAAATATCAGACTTGGACTGACTTCATTTGCAGCAAGGTTAAGCAGATGTAACGGTTTATTTTAGGGAGTCCCTAGTTGGTTCAGAGTGTAAATATCACCGGAAGTAGAGTTAGAAGACATAGTGTGTTATATGGATATGTATGACAACCTTGCAGATATCATAAACATTGCTTCACTATCAGCGAGCCTGTTCAGTACCTCGGCGAAGTTGTCCACTTCTCCCATTGAATTTCCTCTCACCATTTCAATCAATATTTTTGTAATTTGTTGAGATGAGGGCAATCATTATATGAATTTCCTTTCATCATCTCTTTTGGACTAGATGGGGGCAATCAAATTATGAATTTCCTTTCACCATATGTCTTATATTTTAATATTTTGAATTGGGGGCAATCAATTTGTATGTGTCACACAAGGGATGATATCTGTTTCAAATTTTTGAAAAGAAGGTCTGTCAATGATTTTGAGAATACTCTGAAACTAATTCTCTTCCAATTTTCAACACACCTTCGCCTATAGGGGAGAAATTTATGGGAATATTAATCTTTCCATGGATTAACCTTGAGTGAATTAGTCAATTTAAAGTCTGATAAAAGAGCTAAAATTATTAGGATTAGCCTAGACATACTTTTTCAATTGAAATCCAAGGAGGAAAAAGATTTTCGCCTAACCTTGCTTTGGAAATATGTTTTTTATGAATATTAAGCAAGGGTAAAGGAAATCTGAAGTGGGTCAGAACTTAGGGATAGACAAAAGTAACCCAATGAGAATTTGGAAGACTTGACACAAAAATTCGAATCCCACATAAGTTTGTGTATTTAATTCAGAATTCCTTCCAGCTTGTTTATTACTATTTTATTTTTGATTCAGAGATGGCTTTAAAATTTATCACTATGACCCTTTAAGCTGTAATTTTATACTTCTTTGATTTTTTAGGTCGGGCGACAATACTATTATGAGTGAAGCTTTCTTCCCATTTGTTTCAAGAATTCCTTAAAAAATCTTATTTGAACTAAAAAGGTAAGAACTCATACCTCGTTTTCCTTTTGAACTTTCAATCAGGCAGATCATTAATTCATCACGTGTTCTAAGAGAAATTGAACATTTTGAAAAATGAGTGTCAGGTTCTGATGCATCCCTATCTCTTGTTTAACAATGAGTATTTTGTACAGGAATGAAATGCAAAATGTCAGAAAATTCCGCAGAATAGAGATGGTATATGATACATATTCTTTTACATTATGTTTTGATGATGTCAAGTAAACATGATTTATTTACAACAACCAATAAAATGACCTGGGTAATTTACAAAAGAAAAATTGGCAAATTGAAAAAAGAAAACGAACGTCAATCCAAACCGATATATACAATGGGAATCTGAAATATGGCTACTGCATTAAATGATTTAAGTAACACCCATTGATAGGAGCATCGAGGATTTCTCCACCGAGATTTTCCAGTAAGAAAGAGTTTTTCCCCTCGACAACTGTAATCTTGAATGGTCTGAACTAGAGATGATCGAACTTGCCATGTTTCCCTGCATCTTCTTTTCTAGCATCCCACTTTAAAACTAGATCACCGGGAAGAAACTCCCCATCTTTAGCTTTTTTATCGAAAAGGGCCTTCATATTATCCTGGTACTTTTGAAGTTTATCATCTACTTCCACTCTATTTTGCTGAACTTCAATGATTTGATTCATCTTTCTCGTAACGTTATTTGGATCTTCATTTACATCCTATCAGAGTTTCATCATAGGAAGAGCGAGATTCATAGGAAGGACAATGTCAGTGCCATTAACCAATTGAAAAGGAGACATACCTATCAATTTCTTGGTGCTGATTCGGTTCACCCATAGGGCGTACTTTAGGTGTATGTGCCAAGCTTTTTTATTTCCTGTCAATACTTTTTTAATTATAGTCATCAGGCTCTTGTTAGACGATTCGACCAATCCATTTCCCTGAGGGTAATAGGCTATGGAATGACCTAAAACAATATTGTATTTCTGGCAAAAAATGATCATTGCCATGGACTTAAAAGCTTGAGTGTTGTCAGTGACTATTTTCCGAGGACAACTGAATCTCGATAGGATGTTTTCTTCCAAGAAGTTTATTACTACTGAATCCATAGCATTCAGAGTTGGTATGGATTCTACCCATTTCGTGAAGTAATCGGTAGTGGTTAGAATCCATCTATGTTGAGCACTTGATTGCGGATGAATTTCTACGATGAATTTTAGGCCCCATTGTTGAAAAGGAGATTCAACTTTTACTGGGATTAAAGGTAGGGCAGGGAGGTTTTGCTTGCCAACGAACAGTTGGCACGAATTGCAGGCTCTGACCCTCACATTCACATCAATAAATAACTTTGTCCAATAATATCCAGCTCTTAAAATCTTGTAGGTCATTTCTCTTCAGGCATGATTCCCCCCACATATCCCTTCATGTAATTCATCAACGACTCCTTCTATTTCAACTTCTGTTAGGCAACATAACAAGAAACCTAGAGGATCCTTCCAGTATAGCTTTCCATCACCAATGCAATATTTAATCGCATGTAGTTTTAAAGTCCTTGCTTTTGAAGGAGTCATGTCATTTGGGCATTGAAGGGTAAGGAGGTATGTAACAATATCATGATACCGGGTAGAAGAAGAGAACTTATCTTCAATCTGAATCGTAGGTGACTGATTGTCAATTTCCTCTATGTTCAGGAGAGATTCGTGTGATTCGAGGTTATTTATTCCGAGCGCTCTAAAATTTGATTCGGCTAACAGCTTCGCCAGGCCTTGACCTTTGACTAGCTTGGTCGGTTTCACTTCAAGATCAAACTCTTGAATTTTAGCCAACCATCGACCCCTTCTTTCATCACTGTCTAGCTGAACCAAGATGTCTTTGATAACGTTTGTTAGCACGTAAGCGATTATTTTGGAATGCAATACATATGTTCTGAAGGCCTTGAGATCCTTCACCATTGTGTAAGCTTGCTTCTCAAGAATATCGTATCTTAATTCTGTATCCCTGAGGCTTTTGCTGAAGAAGGGTATCAACTGTTCGAACCCTTCTTCATTCTTTTAGGGGAGTACCTCTACAACAGTATGTTCAGAAGCGAATGAGAAGATTAAGAATTCATTTGTATAGTCCGGATTTGCTAGTACTGGTGCTTCCCCTATAGATTTCTTGACATGCTCGAAAGATGCTTTAGCTTCTGCAGTTCACTTCACTTCATTGTCCTTCTTCAACATATCTATAATCATTTTGATTATTTCAGCAAAGTTGGGAATAAATCTTCTAGAAAAGTTGACCTTTCCTAAAAAAGATTGGATTTCTTTTCTGTTCCTAGGGATATTAATCATGTCAATAGCCTCAAATTGCTTAGGGTCAACCTTGATTCCCTCCTTTGACACTATATGGCCCAAAAGCTTACCTTCTTGCATAGAAAAATATGATTTCTTGGGATTAAGAGACAAACCGAATTTTCTGTATTTTTCGAAGGTTTGTCTGAGGTGCAGCAAATGTTCTGCATCAGAGTTGGAAAAAACCGTCAAATCATCAAGATAAATAACAACAAATTTGTCTCTCTCGTCGACGAACGTGATATCCATCGCTCTCTGGAAAGTAGCTCCTGCATTCATCAAACCAAATGGCATTTTATCGTACATAAAGGTTCCCCATGGAGTGGTAAATGCAGTATTTTCTTTGTCGTCTTGATGGATAACGATCTGATTATATCCGGAAAAACCATAAATCATGGAAATCATGTTCGCTCCAACTACCTTCTCTAGAACATGATCCATCTTCGGGAGCGGGTAGTTTTCTTTAAGGGACAGCCGATTTAAATTTCTGAAATCAACACAGGGCCTTATTTCACCATTTTTCTTTCGAACGGGGACCAAATTCGCTACCCATTCAGAGTACCTGACTGGAACGATGATTTTTGCATTGAGAAGTTTCTTAACTTCCCTTTCTATCACTGGCAGGAGAATAGGGTTTATCTGTCTGAGCTTCTACCTGAAAGGTTTGATACCATGTTTTAAAGGAATCTTATGTTCAATAACAGAGGTATTGTAAGTTTTCAGATCATCATAAGACCATGCAAAAACATCTTTGTACTGCCTAAGCAACTCAGCGTACTTAATCTTCATTTGGGTCGGAAGGTATTTTGATATTTTGACCATTTTGGGATCTTTATCAATACCTACATTACAGTCTTCAACTTCTTCGAGTTGAGGTCATAAGGTATACTTAAAAGGTATGTCATCCTGGTCAAACAACCTTTCTAAGGGGACCAGGCCTCTGGGAATCTGATTGTTCTTAAGCAAGAGCATGCAGTGGTTTCCAATCTTGTCTTAGAATTTTTCTCGGTTCTCCCCTTCTTGCATAATCCAAGCAGGATCATTCTGGTTTTTCTTATCTATGTGAGTTTCTGAAAACTCATCAACCATTTCCATAAACTGTTTGATTTGTTCATCATCTTCGAACACTTGCCAGTGCTGAACATTGTTCGAGATCGAAGTTCTATGTCTCATCTCGATGTGATATTTCAGTTTCAATACAATAGGCGGTATGAAGGTCGCAATAGCCTTGGCCAAGGAATCAACTTGTTGGTTTTCCATCCTGAGAATAGAGTGAATATTAAAGGACGAGAAGAATTTCTCTATAAGATCCCAGGCACAATTCATATATGATCTGAACCTTGGATGCTTACCTTGATATTTTTTTTTTACTTGTTTTACAATAAGCTTTGCATTACCATAAACTATCAGGTGTTCGATTTTTAACTTCCTTGCAACTTCTAATCCTAAAACCAGAGCTTCATATTCACAAACATTATTCGTATAATCGACCTCCCATTGTAATCTATAAGAGAAGGGAATAACATAATCATCACTTGGTTCCATGAATAAAACCCCAACTCCTGCTCCTTCACAGGATGAGGCATTGTCGAAGAACATATTCCACATTCCTTCTCTAACATTTACATTTTTCTTTATTATTTCTATTTTTTTTATTTTCTTCTTCTATACATTCTTCAAAATCGTCATCTATAGATAATATACAATTTCCTAAGTCCTGATCAACAACATAGACTGGGTAATTATTTGGGTTTTGAGGGTCACTTACAGTATACACCAGTCTAGTTTCTCTATACAGTTGCGTGAATTGCCCACAAAAAATTCTGATTGTAGCATAAGTCATGTCCAGCTGAACTGATCCTCCGAACTTGGCGCCCCAAGACCTAGATAGAAGCATGCCCTACTTGGCAGGAATGTCAAAAACAATCACATCCATTAGGATACTTTTCACAAGGATCTGAGCAAGATTTACTACCAAATCTTTAATCATACCTAGACACTTAACCTTTCTAGAATCAAACGAGTACAACTCTTGATAAGGTCTGGCAATTCCGAGGCCTAACTTTTCCATGATAATTTTAGGCATTAAATTATGAGAGGCACAAGAATCTAACATGCAATTGTGGAGTAAATGGTCGTGTATAGTTAGTGTAATATATAATAGAGCAACATAATCCTTATTGTTTTAGATGTGTGGACCAAACATGATCATAGGTTTTTCATCCTGCAGATCAATAACGTCAGCTTGACTTTCAACATCAGAAAAAATTATCGCTTTAGCGATTTTCTTTTTATAAATTGGGTTTTTTGCAAGTTCAACCAGAGGCATTAGGATTTTGATTTTATTAAGTTCATTTTCTAAATTGGAGCCTCCAATTGTTTTCTCAATTTCCCTGGTTTGAACTTCTGCTTTTGTATTTTCCGGATTCTTAGTTTGCATTGTTCTTGTTTCAACTTGCTTTGTTCGGGTAGCTTGTGTTTTAGTTGGTGGTTTAGTAACTACCGCCTCATTCTCTTTACTTCGTGATAAAATACTTTTCGATGGAACATTTGTATAACTTTTCTCTCTAGGCCTTAAATCATACTTATGTTGAAGTTCGACCATTATTGAGTCGGCGAGACTTTGATATGTAGAGTCCCCCATATTTTTGATGTTTTGATCATTATTAAACATGGATTCCAAGTCTAAATATTTCTCATAATCATGCCTGGTTAAGTGTGGCTCAAGATCGCCATCGCTAAGGTTATTTAGATATTCTTCTAACTCCTCATAATCTTTCATTTCATCCCTCTGCATGAAATTTTCGGTTTTAAACGAAGCTTGGATCTTTTGATATTCATTTTTTACTTGTCTTTGTTGTATCTAAGGGTTAGGGTTCCTCCATAATTGATTTCTAACGTATGGATCGGGTTTGGCTTGATCTAATTCCATCCTAGAAATTTTGTTTGATAAATCCTTAATAACCTTGGCCATCTCATCCATTTTCTCCTCTGCGGACTTTTCGGATCCCAAGGTCCTGCCTGCTCTTTGAAATGCTTGCGTTCTCTAGCTCCCATCTCAAACTTAGATTTTAATTTCCTAGATGCCATCATATTGGACTCAATTTCTATAGCATCGTCTTGCATTCCTGATAAAGTGGTAGATCTCCTTTCTCTTAAGAGTAGAGCAAAGTCGGAATCGAAAGCCACTGCAAAAGTTACTTTTGCAGTTGGTTCAAAAAGTTTGACTTCGACTGGGATATTGTGATATAACTTATTGAACCTCTCGATAAATTCAAGGAGATTCAAAAGTCTTCTTTCTCAAAGCCCCGAATTCGGTTAAATAATAAAGATGGTCCTTTTTCTCACCCCACTGTCTCAGGAAGGAATTTTCTAGATTGTCATATGATCGTATAGAACCTACCGGGAGTCCTCTAAACCAAGTCCTCACTTGTCCTTCAAAGGTTTGTACTAACATCCTTGAGTAAACGTCCTCGTGTTCGATGCCAAGGATATCATCAAACGGATCGAAAAAGGATATGTGTTCTGGTGCGGTTAGATATCCTTCTCCCATGAATTTGGGGAGGTTCTTCATGTAATTTTCAGGCAAATAATGCAGGACAACAGGAAGGACCAAGGGAGAATATCTAGCAGCTACCTTGGAAAATATTATAGGGGGTTGATCTTGTCCACCGGCTCCCGCGCCTTCGGCGCCACCAGCACCAACACCTTCAACACTTGCCATTAAAATTCTAGGAGACAGACCTCGGGGGCTAAAAAGTGTTGATTTTCCAAAATCTAGGTTAATCATGTAGTTCATTTCAATTTCATCATGTTTTAACCATAAACAAGAATTTTGCAACAACCAAGATCACAAGAAGAAACACCATGCACAAGAACACAAGATATATCCTAGGAAACCCTTCTCAAACAAGGGAGAAAAGACCAGCCAAATCCTTTGCTATATTCTTCAAAAGAAAGACCTTTCACCACCAAGAATGACTTAGCACACAAGAGGGTGATTAAGCCCTAGAAGACTAGTGCGCCCCAAGAGAGGTGCACACCTTTACCAAAGAGAAGTACTTGCTGAAATTTCCAAAACATATGAGAAGGATATGATTCTACAATGGAGAATCATCTCCTACTTATATTAGACTTTGGCCAATTAACAAGGGCGTCTAATGGCACAACAGGGCCGACCTCTCTAAGTCAAATATACTTATTATATTTATTATTATTATTAATATACACATTATTAATTATCTTCTTTATATTAATCATATTAACATAGGGTCGACCTGTACCCTTTACATAATAACTAGGATAACAGGTAGGTCTGACTCTTGAACAATATATAGCAAAGGATATGATACACCCACTAGTGCTCATCCACTAGGGGCACATACATAGGGATGCCATAGCTCTGATTCATTGCATTACACAGATGAACCAAATCTTCACACGTTCACCTGTGCTCGTCCATAGGCACGTCCACTCTACAGATCTGCTTTCCCAATGCCATCAACAAGAGAATCATTTGGAGTCTTCACGTCAACTCTGTTGCTGAGAGGAGGGAATCACATCATCTTCATTTCTGTTCACATGATGATGTTCCCAACTCTTTTGGGATTTCCCGCATTCACCTTGTGCTTAGCCACATGCACGTCCTAACTCAACAGATCACTTTTCCACTGAATAATCATCTGGAGTTCTTCTCTCTTGCGTCATGGAGGAGGTCATCTCTATGTTCCTAGATCTGTCTTAGGATGGAACCACAAACCCTTCTTAGGGGATTTCTCTTAGGTTTGTAAGTTGAGAGTAAGGATTCACATAGCTTCTATATTCCACATCTCACAGGTTTGTAAGCTGGAGGATGTCTCCTATAGCTGCATTCATCAGTACTCTCTCTCAGCTAGGGATGCATTCTCCATTAGGCCAAGCTTCTCATGGAAATACTCGAACTTTGTCTTGGAAAGTGGTTTAGTGAATATATCAACAATTTTTTCATGGGTGGAAAGATATTGAACATGAACTGTCTTCCTCTGTACCATGTCTCTGATATAGTGGTACTTGATTTCAATATGTTTTGATTTGTCATGAAATACTGGGTTCTCTGAGAGCTTCACATAGCTTTGGTTGTCACAATGAATGATAGTCGGATCCATCTCATGATCGAACAAGTCTGTCAAGAGTTTGCGAAACCATACAACTTCAAAAACTGCGACGCTTAGTGCAATGTATTCTACCTTTGTTGTACTCAAAGCCACAGAGATTTGTTTTCTGTTGCATGAGGAAACCATGGCTAAACCTAGGGTGAAGCAATTACCTGAGGTGATTTTTCTGTCTAATGCACTTCCTACCCAATCTACATCAGCATACCCTTCCAGGCTTAGGTCCACATTTGTTTCATATCTTAGGCCATAACCAATTGTGCCTTGTAAGTATCTCAATACATGTTTTGCAGCTATCCAATGTGTTTGTTTTGGTTGGCTCATAAATTGGCTAAGCACATTCACCACATAGCAAATTTCTGGTTTGGCGTTAACTAAATACATCAAGGATCCAATAAGCTGTCGATATAAATGTGGATCTATGTCTCTTGAACCGTTGTCATTCATCTTCTTCAGGTCCATTATTTGGAGTTGGCATGGATTTACAGTCTATCATTTGGAATCTTTTTAGAATCTTCAAGGTGTATTTTCCTTGACTTAGGAAAATATTGTCTGATCTCTACCATACTTCTAGCCTCAAGAAATAATGCATTTGGCCCAAATCCTTCATTTCAAATTTGGCAGTTAATGCATGTTTGCATTAAGCAATGAGTCTTTCTGAGCCAGTGATGAAAAGATCATCCACATATATAACTAGAATCAAGCATTCATTTCCATTAATGCTATAATATAAGTTTGGGTCGGCTGAGCTTTTGTTAAAACCCAAACTCATCAAGAAACCATCCATTTTCTTGTACCAAGCACGCGGGGCTTGTTTTAGGTCATACAGGGCTTTCTTCAATCTATACACATGATATTTTTTGTTGTGTATAACGAAACCTTCTAGCTGTTCAATATAGACTTCTTCCTCAATTTCATCATTGAGAAAAGTTGTCTTTACATCCATCTGATGTAGCTTCCAGCCCATGGAAGCAGCTAGTGCAATGATGGATCGAATGGAGGTATATCTGGATGCTAGTGCAAAATTCTCGTCATAGTCGACTCCCTCTATTTGTGAGAACCCTTTGGCCACGAATCTTGCTTTATATTTTTCAATGCTTCCATCAACAACATGTTTGATTTTGTAAATCCATTTGGAAGTTACTACAGACTTCCCTTTTGGTCTTGGGCCAACATCCCATACATCATTCTTTAGTATAGATTGATATTCTTCAGTCATGGCACCTTGACATACTTGTTCACCCAATGCTTCTCCATGACAGGTTGGTTTTGAATCAATAATGTGAGTCATAGCTGAAAGTTAGCTAGAGAATCTCATAGGTATCTTGCTTTCTCTAATTGCTCCTTGTGGATCTTTATGTCTTCCTGCTTCTTCTAACGTTTGACGTGCCCAAGCATGTATTTTATGTCCAATAGTGATGTCTCTAGGTATATTACTTGGGGCAACTGAATCTGCTGGAGGAACTGGTGTTGTTGGCTCATCTAGAACAATATATGTCTCCCTCTGAACTTCTGAATGAGAAGGAGGTATTATTTCACCATCTATTTCCATTTGACCTTCTCTAGATTTATGGAAGGCTACTTCTTCTTCAAAAGTAACGTCTCTACTTACTTCAATTTGTCTCTGTCCTCAGATATAGATTCGGTATGCTTTTGAGGATTCATTGTATCCTAAAAATGTACCTTTTCTTCTTGAAGGTTCTAGTTTGGATCTCTTTTCTTTGGGTACATGAAGGTACCTGGACATCCAAATATTCTGAAGTGTCCAATATCAGGTTTCACTTTGGTGAATGCTTCTTCTGGAGTAATGTTATTCATGATCTGATGAGGGCTACACTTTTGAACATATACTACAGTCATACATGCTTATGCCCATAGAGTCATGGGTAGTCTATGATCATGTATCATTTCCTTAGTTGCTTCAATGATGGTTATGTTCTTCCTTTCAATAACCCCATTTTGTTGAGGGTTGTACGGAACTGTGAGCTCCCTCTTGATCCCTACGTCAATACAAAATTTGATGAATTCTTTTGAGGTGTATTCTCCTCCATTATCTGATCTCAATACTTTGATTTTTCTTACGGTCAAGTTTTCAACCTGAGCTTTGAATTCTTGGAATTTGGCAAGGACTCCATCCTTGTTCTTTAGGAAGTAGATCCAAGTTTTCCTAGAGTGGTCATATATGAATAGTACATAGTACAAGTACCCATTTAAGGATGCAACAGTCATTGGCCCACATACATCTAAATGGATCAAGTCCAAGATTTCCTTGGATCTGTTTTCACTGTTGGGAAAGGATCCTTTAACATTTTTACCAAGGGCACAACCTTTGCAAATGCCTTCATGCTGGATTTGGATCTCTGGTAGACCTATTACCATTTTCCTTAGAGATGGAAGAGCCCTATAATGAATGTGAGCAAGCCTTCTATGCCATAAATCACTTAGATTGATAGTGTCATGTAGTAAGTCTTGAACTAATTTGATGGTCAACTTGTATAAGCTGTTATATTTGACGTCGATTACTTTGGAAGAGATGATATGAGAGTCTTTGTGCCATGCAATGACTCTTCCTTCTGAGAAAGTAATTTTGTAACCTTTGTCTTCAAGTGCTGAAATAGAGACAAGGTTTCTCTTCATTCTTGGTACATATAGAACCTCTTCCAGTTTGAGCTGCATATCTGAATCTAGTTGGAAGGTGGAGGTTCCAACTCCTCTCACGCTATATCTAGCATCATCTCCAAGGACAATGTGTAGATGTGTCTCTTTTTCAATGAAGTGTGTTAAATGATTTCTAATACTGGTCATGTGCCTAGAGGCACCACTGTCAATTAGCCAAGTATTTTCATTGATAGGAATCATACCAGAGAGTCCTGAGATGTCGATGTCTTCATTTCTTTGGAGTCTTGTGTTGAGCTTGCTTCCCATCATGAAATTGCTCTTCACAAACCCTTTTTCAACTAGGCTAGAAAACCTAACGGCTAGGCTAGGCTAGCACTTTTAGGTTTTGTTGGGCTTATGACTACCAACAATAAGCCCTTAAATATGATAGTTTCTTCAAGAAATTCTCAGAAATATGACTCAAAATTTTGATGAAACCCTAGAAACCCTTAGGGTCAAAATTTTGAAAATGCCCGGAATTTAGTTCTAAGACTTGTTGAAGGTACATTGAAGGAGGCTGTACCCTTCTAAGTCTTTTTCATCCCAATCATCCAAGTTTGAGTGGTGAAACTTCTCTAAAAAAGGAGGTCGTACGGATTTTCTGGAAACCCTAGGAGGGCCGTACGGTTTCTACAAATGAGAGAGTAAAATATTTGAAGAAGGCTTGTGCAATGGGATATTCAAGACCTATGCTTTGATACCATGTTGATTTTACATAAGCTAGGTTAAGCATGTAGTTCATTTCAATTTCATCATGTCTTAACCATAGACAAGAATGTTGCAGCAACCAAGATCACAAGAAGAAACACCA
Source organism: Picea mariana (assembly GCA_032191745.1). NCBI lineage: Eukaryota > Viridiplantae > Streptophyta > Pinopsida > Pinales > Pinaceae > Picea > Picea mariana. The sequence goes on from JASDQU010027343.1 coordinate 36,352, forward strand.
TGCACAAGATCACAAGATATATCCTGGGAAACCCTTCTCAAACAAGGGAGAAAAACCCAGCCAAATCCTTTGCTATATTCTTCAAGAGAAAGACCTTTCACCACCAAGAATGACTTATCACACAAGAGGGTGCTTAAGCCCTNATATGAGAAGGATATGATTCTACAATGGAGAATAATCTCCTACTTATATTAGACTTTGACCAATTAACAAGGGCGTCTATTGGCACAACATGGCCGACCTCTCTAAGTCAAATATACTTTATTATTATATTTATTATTATAATTAATATTTACATTATTAATTATCTTCTTTATATTAATCACGTTAACATAGGGTCGGCCTGTACCCTTTACATAATAACTAGGGTTACAGGTAGGTTTGACTCTTGAACAATATATAGCAAAGGATCTTATACACCCACTAGTGCTCATCCACTAGGGGCACATCCATAGGGATGCCATATCTTTGATTCACTGCATTACATAGATGAACCAGATCTTCACACGTTCACCTGTGCTCGTCCACTCTATAGATCTGGTTTCCCACTGCCACCAATAGGAGAAGCATATGGAGTCTTCTCGTCAACTCTGCTGCTCAGAGGAGGCTGTCACATCATCTTCATTTATGTTCACATGATGATATTCCCAACTCTTTTGGGATTTCCCATGTTCACATTGTGCTCAGCCACATGCACGTCCTAACTCAACAAATCACTTTTCTATCGGATAATCATCTGGAGTTCTTCCCTCTCACGTCATGGAGGAGGTCATATCTACGTTCCTAGCTCTGTGCCGGGTTGGAACCACGAACCCTTATTAGGGGCTTTCTCTCAGGTTTGTAAGCTGAGAGTAAGGCTTCACATCGCTGCTATATTCCACATCTCATAGGTTTGTAAGATGGAGGATGTCTCCTATAGCTGCATTCATCAACAAAACAAGATTTTCAAAAACTTCGAAGGATTGAACTGTTGATATTTCAACTACTTCAGGGTGTGGCGAATGAAGTTCAGGAAAAATATCGTGAGGAGACAAAATATCTATATGAGGGGGAAAAGGGAAACTTGAGTTGGGTTCCTCAGGTTTACCGGATGTATATATAGGAGAGGCAATAGGGGATGAATCTGGGTATAGATAATACTCTTCAGGGTTTCGGGAAACATAAACCTTTACTTCGGGAAAGGAGAGAAATGATAGAGTGTCAATGACATAGGGGATCAAAAGGGATCCTTTGTACTCACTGGTAAAAGTATCTGTCAGGTCAATCTCAACTTTGATCTTGGGAATAATTACTTCTTGAGCTTCGAGTTTAACCTCAGGTTTACTAGTTGATGCCTCTGCAGAATGAATTTGTTTAAGACTTTCTTTAGGGGTTAGTTATTCAGTGGGAACCTTAGCATTAGCTTGTGTAACTCTGGGTTGATAGACCTTAGTTGTTGATGCAACAGTCTGTCTGAGATATCCCTTTGGTTTCAACAATTTTTGGGATTTGACACTGGTGTAGTTTGCTTATCGTTTGGGCTTTTTATGGTATTCTTTCGACCGAATGCTAGTTTTGTCTACGGTGGAGTCACCAAGTGAAAAATAAAATAATCCTTACTTACGTATTCAATCTTTGTTTACCATCAAAGATCAAAATTTACCTTGTCGTCTTCCCAGGGAAAATGATTTTGTTTCTTCGTCCCCGACAACGACGCCAAAAAGATGTTGTTCCTGAGATTAAGGCTCAAAGAATAATGGCAGGCATCGGTAGTGTTTAAAGAAAATGTTTTAATGAGTGCTTTTCCTACCTTCAGTTTTATGAGAAATAATCTTTAAATGAAATTAATAATAGGACAATACAGAGGTTGTATTTCGTTATCTGAGCCGCAATTATAATATTAAATGGTGTGGAAAAGAGTTACAAAACTTTTAAACAAATCCAAGCATCAATTACAGATGAGTCTCACCTTGTTTGCAGTGGAAGAAAAGTAGAGAACGCACCTTTGAACAAGATATAAAATGCAGTAATTCATGTAGATCACAAGTCTTGTTTTCCTCACAGTAAATATAGAGGAAAAATTGTTTACCGAATGAATTGTTGGTATAATATGATGACAATAGTTGTAATACTAAACTACAACCAATCGCTCTTCAAGGAATTACATAAAGAAATTCAGGAAAATGGAAACACAAAGGAAACACATAACTCGAATTGAACGAAAATTAGAATCTTTGTCTGCACTTGTATTAATACTCAAAAAGAGAGTTGCTTTATTACATTCGGCAAGAAGCAACCATGAATAGATCTTAAATCTATGTATTTATACAAAATCTGTCACAACTGAAAACAGTTGGACTTCTTACAATATTTAACTAAAAATAACATACATATGAATAAAACAACAGCGTGTAAATTGTGATGCTGGCACTCTCCTCTGTCTCTTCATCTATTGGTAGAAGCGCTCCTTTTCCTTAGTCCTTTGAGCTTTGTATACCTGTCATTAAATCCACCTTAATCATTTGGCATATTGTCTTAGTCATTTAATTTCGTTGCCATCTGTCTATTCAGATATATTTAGCGGGGCAATGAATTATAGTCGAGGTCATGGAGGGAGGATAATCAGATGAATAACACAGCATAGGCTCGTCAAGGGATGGATAACGGTCACACGAAAGAGTAATTGTTTATGGAAAGAAGGATGAGGGAACAAGGGTATGATGATGAGGTGTGATAAGTTAAGTATAGAAAGGGTGGAAGGAATGGACACTGCACGTTTTCTCACTTTCTCCTAGCTATGCTTGCTTTTCCATGTTCAACCCATTGGGTGCATCTATCCATCAATTCCACCACGAACCTTGAGGGCTCAATTTTTTTCATTTACTTCGAAAGCGAATAATTTCATTTGTACATGAGGCAGGTTTTCTTGGATCTTGTTCACCTCTTGGACTGTGGCCTGAAACAGTGAACTCAGATGAACTAGCCATTTATTGATTTTAAGAAGATCAATCTGGCTCATTCCTTGAATGACTGCTAGAGTTTCTTCTTTGTTCTTTCTGGAATTTTGCTGGTTCATTTCTATCTCAATATGCCCCGGGGATTCTAAGATATTGGTCCCCTCAAACTCAATCATCATTTTGTTTAATGATGACAATGCCTCCAGACAAGCTTCTTTCACTTCTCTGGCAGATTTCTTTCCTTCTTCCAGATTTGTTTCCCAGACCTTTAGGGCCATCTCACCTCTTAATTGTTCCAAATAAGAGAGAAGAGGAAAATCAGAGACATTAGCTTTCTACATCAATATGAGAACTTATTGAAAGTTAGACTGGGCTGAGCGGGCCTCTTTTTCCTTGGCATAGATATCTTTTAGGGAAAGGTCCACTGCCTAATAGCATTTTTGGATGGCATCTACTTTCAGATAAAGATCCTGCTGGGCAATTTCCATCTTCTCATTGATTTCCAACGTTTGAGTTTTGAAGGTCGAGATATCTATCATGGTACCTTCAGTTAGGGCCAATATAGCTTACAGTTGTCCTATCAATTTGTCATGCTGAGTGACCAAAAATTGGTTGGTTTGTTAACTTTGATGGAGATGCTCAAGGTTAGCCTCAAGATGTTGAATCTATTGTCGATCACTAGCCCCGATTTGCTCGAAATCCTGGCTCATTTTGTTCCTGATAGTCTACTCTGCGATATATATTTGGTTTTGCAAGTGTTCCACCAATAGGCACTTATGTCGTAGTTGTTCGATCAAATTGTCCACTGACCATTGATTGGCAATGGAAAAATCACCTAACGAACCCGCAACCTCTTTTGCAATTTCTGGTCCATCCTGGTCATTTCCGTTATACATCAGTCTTTGTCTTTTAGTTATGAATCCATCTTTTGGTGAGATTCACTTTTCAGGATTGCCTTCCTTTTCTTACTAAAGAAGAAATCTGAAGAAGGCATCTCCTCGGGAAATATGGGAGTAAGATCACCCACAAAAGTGATTTTAGAATTAGGGTTTCCGAACCTGGTCTATAGAGGGATTAAAGACGTAATAGGAGAGGGAACTTTGGTGGAATGTTGTTGTCATATTGTATTGGGGGTGCCAGCAGGAGTTGTTGGTTTTGAATGAGAGACAATTTGTCCCGGATTCATGAAGGCCTCGAACCGTGTTATCACCTGTGGATCATTTAACCCTGATAGTGACATTCTTATCTCCTGAAATAATACCTATGGGCTTTTGGGGACCCTTTTGGCTTTGGGTTTAGTGGAGGAGCTTGGATCAGATTTTGTAGACTTAGCTTCCTGTGAAGGAGGCTTGGTTATTGATTCTCCCTGCGGTATCTTTTGAAGACTATTATGCCTGTGTTTCCGAAAGATGAGGAAACCAGCTTGTTGGTCTGGGGGTAGGGTTAGGAATATGTCTTGGACTTCCTCATAAGATCTCACGCCTCTGAATATTTCGTCATACGGGGAATTCTCATACGTGTACTGCTTCATGTTGAATTGAGCCATATGGTTTTCCACAATCTTATGTGGATCATGTTTCTTGAACTCGAGGTCAACCAATTTAACTTCCTCTAGAGTCGCGGCCTCAACTTTAGAAAGGCCAAAATCCAATAACGTAAACATGCCAACTTGAATGGGGAAATTCGAACATACCTTTTTCTAAGCTGCTTTGAGCTCCTTGCTGATGCCTCCCACTATTTTCTGGTACACCACTTCTCTGCACACCATCCTGTCAGGTAAAAATTGTGGGAGAGCATGAGGGGGAACCGAGCAACAAAAAAGCTAATGCAGGAGAAATTCTCCTCAATGAACCAATCTATGAGCTTGCCCAGGTTTCCCATAATCCGCTCTAAAATCCGGGGAGGCGGGTGGCCATAAAGGGCTATGTGAACAAGTATTATGACATTGTGACAAATTTCATAAAATAAGTCCTTAGCTTTCTCCTCCCATAACTTGGAGTGATAAAAATGAATTGGCTCAAAACTGGTCGGGGTCCAACTCCAGTTCATCAATAGAAAAGGGGTCATGAAGCAGATGGCATCCATAACATTTGCAGACATGTAAAAAGGGGAATGCTTACCTTTTGATTTTGTTGTTCTATAATCAACGATTTGCTTGGCCAGATTATCTGATAGCATTTTGGCCCAATTGAAAGTGTAACCCTCGGTTACCTTGTTCGTTAAGCCCTGATATTGGCTCATTACCCATTAATTGGGGCATATTATATTAGTAATGTTATTTTATTTATGTCGGCTTTAGGCCATTAGTTGTAATTATACCTCCCAGTCTCCTATATATACCAAAGAGACATTTTCATTTTGAATCATCTTGTACTTGAACATTTAAGTGGGGTAAAAGGAGGTTGCCCCGTCAAAGAGGCTTATTATCTGAAATTATCTCTTTTTCAAGGCTTTGAGTACTTTTTCTAAGGTTTTTCTATGCTATATTGATATTTAGTTCTTAACATATGGTATCAGAGCTCAAGGTCTTGGGGTTTCGCTGCTACATCTGGGACACCTTGGCATTTTCGCTATAACTTTTTTTCTACAACGTTTCAGAAGGAATGGCTTGGAGGATATTTAGTAGACTTCTCAAGGTACTTTGGGTTAAAAATTCAGCTCCTGAGGCCTTATAATTTTGGAGATACATCATGTACAAGATAGGGTTCTGAAATCATCCTGAAATGAGTCATTGTGGAATTTTCGCTATAAAAACTTTTTTGTAACGTTTCAGACCCTGAACTCCAGAGAATATTTACAAAAATTAGTAAGGTATCTGTGGTAATAATTTCAGCTTCTGGGTCATCTTAAATTTGTAGATACACCTTGTGTAAGATAGGGTATCTGACTAGTCCTATTGACTAGTCTCAAGAATGTGTTCCAGGTAAAACAATCATAACTTCTTTCTAGAGTATACAAATTGAGTGGGACTAGTTTCATTGGATCATGGACAGTATTTAGCATTTCTGGTGCGAGTTTCAGAATTTCATTTCAATTATTTTGTGCGGGGCACTCTATACAAGTGAGATCTCCTGGAAAGGCCAAAAATCGACAAGTTGTGGGGAAGTTACCGTAAATTCCACTTGGCACATCCAATTTTGATCAGACCTGTGGCATTGCAGAGAAGAAATATTAGAGAACTACATAAAATAAAGTTTCATACCCATAAGGTTCGAAACTTGGGAGATACAACAGAAGACATATTGTCTAGCAGAATCACTTCAAAATCAAGGTTCAAAAGTGATACTTGGCCAACATGCCACCCAAAAAGGGAACTTCTACACCAAATAAGCCTCCAGAAAATCCTACTTGGACTCTTGATGAAGGTGAAGAAATGTGTAGGTACATAAATGATTTACAAAAGAAGATGGTAACAAAAGATGAACTACAAGAGATGATGGAGGGTTTAAAAGGGGAGATCATGGAAGTATTGAAAAATTTAGTAACAGAGAAGACACCTGAAAGTGAAAGTGCATCCCATGAAATTCATGATGAGGACACAAGGAAGGTGAATCAAGAATGGAGAAACTCCAACTTTGGTTTGAAGACCAACCACGTTCCTAAGATTGATATGAGGAAGTTTGATAGCAAGGACCCAATCACTTGGATGCTTCAGATGGAGCAATTCTTTGATCTCC
>JASDQU010027344.1:3277-14496 GCA_032191745.1 Picea mariana
TCAGCATCTGGGTAAATTCAGAATGCATTGGTTGGGGCCATATGAAGTGAAGACTGTCACATATGGGGGATCTGTATAGTTAAAAGACTTGGGAGGCACATAATTGAAAGGAATGATCAATGTGAGTCGACTGAAACTGTATAGGGATAGTCGACCTCCTAGCACTTAAAAGTTACAGCGCAGTAAGAAATCATGTCAATATTGTACTATAGTAGAAGTTAAGATAGAATAATGAGGAAAATAAATAAAAATAAGGAAAAAGGAATAAAAAAATAGAAAATACAGAAAATACAAAAATACTAGGAAATACAGTGTGCAAAGGAAGTGGACTCATCGCGACGAAAATAAATTTTTTCGCGTGAAACATATGCGTGACACACTGCGCGCTAAGGAAAATTTACAACAAAAATACGTGGCGCACTCAAAAATTCCAGTACCACGGAAAAGGTATGAATGGTCCAAAAAAGAGAAAAATGACAGTTAGGGAAAAAAGGCGCCAGTGGGGGGCATTTATGAAATTAAATGAAACATATTCATTGCAATAATTACAACTAGGGAAGCTTCTCTGAGAATCTTCACATCATTGATGTCACGCACTATATAAAGGAGAAATGTAGGCAATTTACAACTTATTTTGAATTTGCAAACTGCAGCGTTAGAAGAGCACATAGAGCAGAGTCAACTGATGAGTGCACAGTGCGAAGCAATCAACAACCATCCAGTGTCCACGATGGCACCACAAAACATGGGCATGTTGAGACAAACAATGAGAAAAGACCAAAGAAGTGTTAGGGCACCTTACGAAACCGATGAGGCTGAGCTAGAAACCACACAAAAGGGGAATTCATTGATGTTGACGCAATTCCCTCACCACCACATGTAGAACCAACAATCCCCACACATGTGATGGAAGAAGCCCATGAACCAACCATGGCAGGAATGGACATCGATTCACACGATAGTGCGCAGGGCCGATAGGTCGAAGATGCAGGCAACCCACAGAGACCTACAAGGGTCAAAGGAGCCCATAGGGAAAATGGGGCTACCATGGTGCAAACTGAGGCTGCCATGCCGAGACCACCACCTAGAGCATGGTCTGCATAGAAACAGGAGGGTCTGGTGGCAGACATTACCGACTAACCAGACCCTGACATCGAAGAGAGACAGATGGAGGCTGGGACCTCAAGTGAGCCTCCAAGAAGAAAGAGAAAACATCCCATGGTGCGGTCCCCATGCAAGCATCCTGATAAAACCATTGTACTATTGTGCATTCCATAAGGAGTGCAAACCACGCCAACACTTTTAAGGTGCGTGGAGAAGTTTAAATATTCGAACCATGATGTGGCTGATGATGGAAAATTCCCATAGTTTTTGCAGCAGGTATACCTTGAAAATATAGGCACATGCCTCTTTGGTGACCCAATTCTACAACCAAAACCAGGGGTAGCCAACCTGGCCAACAAAGGAATTCTGAACTTGCTAGAAATTCCCCATTTTGGTAGGCGAAAAGAGGTAAATAAGTGTGTAAATCAGTTTATGGCAGTCCTCCATGGAGGATTCTTATGGTTGGAGGAGCCCATATCAATAGACATGGAACTAATTTCAATCATCACAAGTATTCCATCTATGGGCGAGAGTCCCGCGTAGTACCTTGATGATAAAAAAAGGAGAAAGCCCTAGCTGAGGAGATGAAGAAAACTTATGTCACAGAGAGGGGCTCACGCGGGATCATAATCAAGAGGATCATGGACGCAACAACGAGAATGGCCACCAAACTCATGGCATGTAATATGCTTAGAAAATTCCATAAGAAGGAAGTTCCTACTAGGTTCGTCGCAACTGCACCACAGTGCGCCAATGGCACTACGCTCAGTTGGGCCCCGTCTTTATTGAACTTGTTCCTCAAGGGTTGAAAAGACGTGTAGGACTTGGGAACAAAGTTCCACTATTCATGGTTACTCATTTTAATCACATTTATCAGGTGGAGGGAGCCCCCTTACTCTCATTTTTTTGACCAAATAGGTCATTTCCATGCAACGCAGTACACATCATTTGGGATCACTTTGGACCTCGAGAATAGAAGTGGGAACACAGGTACCTTTGCATGGTACTTCAGTGAGATACATGAGAGCATTGTGAATACTTGGAGAATCACTCTAGATGTGGTCGCACAATACAAGGAGATAGACAACTTCAGAGTGACAAGGCATAATATGTGGATCCAAGCATGCAAGGATCCGGGGAAGGAGTGGCTACAATTAAGATATTGTGTCACTAAAGAGTACGTAGAAATGTCGATGAGGGATTGGTATGACGACTGGAGGATTCCAGTCCTGTCTCAAGAAGTGCCTAAGGGTACAGAGGTAGATGTAGGGTCAACCAAGACACCTATAGGTGACACTGTTGTGCCCAAAAATTCAACGAAGTCGGGGAAACCCAACCAGAAATCGCCGCAGCAAAACAAGGGGAGTGCACTGATGAAAGATGCACAAACAACACAAAAGGACACTGCCCCAAGACAAGAAGAATAAGGAGCAGGGGTCACTGCGACAAAAACAAACCCCCTCGGCAGCCACCCCACAAGAGACAAGGCCACCTAAGCGGCCAATAGTACATACATGGGGGTCGCACAAGAAGGAAAATACACATAAGAAACTACCAGAATACACTATCACCAAGGATGACGCAGACCTTTTGGTAGAGAGAGTGCAGGACCACGCAACGGGAGAATTTGAAGAAGCCCAACACCATAGAGGAAGAATACAGGACAAGCTGGCAGGGATAAAGAAGGTCCTCAAGCAGATTAGGTCAGCGCAAAGGCCTAAAAGGAGAACATAATATTTCCCCGAAGCAACAACAATAGAGACAATGACTCTGCCGAGTAAGCAGGACATGATTCAAACTATCTCCCAGGCGAGTCCAACTTTCAGAATGAAAACTAACATGTTGCAGATGGATGAAGCCACGGGCCAGACACCATTGAAGGATTTGGCACAAGTAGAACTGGTATTATCAAGAATACCTACCAATGCATTGTATAGGCTCCAAGTCAATGTCGCACGGGAGGTACAATCACGCGCCAGAACATATGCAACAAAACTACAGGAGACGAGAAATGACAAGGATGCCTTGGAATTTGGTGGTCGAGTAGGTCAAGCTCGAACCAAAGGAGGAAAAGGAGCGTGCAAACAAAATAGAACAGGGTGTGACAGCAGTGTACAATCACATCCTTGACATCGCACAGGTAGAGAACACAAGCGTAGAGGAGAAACTCAAGCTTATTGCCCAAACAATTGAACACTATAGGAAAGAGATTAAGGAATTAAAAGAAAATATGACTCCTACAAATCCTCCCGAGGTCAGAGAGCAGAGGAAACAAGAAGTTGCACTCCAATTAGAAGAATTGGAGAAGCACATAAGCACAGCAGAAGAGTTGTTTGATAGAGCCACGCAACTATGGACAACGCTGGAAGAGGATGAGTAGGTCCAATAGTGAGACCAAGAAGAGGAAAGGCTCAACGCATCCATAAAAGAGCTCAAGAACATACATAAAACAATGAGCATCACAGAGCCCGTGAAAGGTAATCAGGACTTGAAGAAGCTGCAGGATTATTTAAAAGTCGTGTATATGCAAAAACAGGAGAGACAGGCAAAAGTAGAACCCCTCCAAGAGCAAGCAGCTCAGATGATCGCACAAGTGGAGGAGGAAAATAAGAGCATGGTGTAGGCACACACAAAGAGAGAAACATTGATCCAAGAAGAGATCATAGCGCAGTCAGTAAAGGCACTAACAAGACAATCTGCATAGTTCAATACGCGAGGAAGGGAATTAGCAAAGAACTTCCAAATTTGGAAACAACCATAGAAGAAGCACGCACTAACTAAGTGGCTCGGGATGAGCCACATGTCAGTGTTGGGGGCCTGTTGAGCATAGGCCTAATTTGGAGAAAAGGTTTATTTTTGGAAGATAAGGCCAATTTTGGATAAGAGCAACTGGCAGGAAAAGCAACACGCAAAGGAGAAAAGCATGCAAGGCGCACATGCAGGAAAACCTAACCACGTTAGGGTTAGGGTTTTTGTAAGAGATTGTAATAGTTGATAAGCTAAAAATTAGTATAAATAAGTACCTATGAGGTATAGGTCAAGGGTCTAGCAGGTGGGAGGATATTGTCTTTCTTGGTTAGGAGAACAACTATAAGATCTGATACATCTTTGTAAGCTGTTGAGTTGTAGGTGAGTCAAGTAGCTATATTTGGAGGGTTAGATTGCATGCTAAGGATCCTGGTGTGTTCTAGTCCGCCTCACAGAGGTTGTGGAACCTGTGTGATTGTATAATCAAAATTGTAGTGCCCGCGGGGCCATATATTGTAGAAATCTAAATAAAAGATCCTAAGAAGCCAGATCTTTGTGGATGTAGCCCAGGAGGGGGTGAATCATGGTAAAACCAGTGTTATGTGTTGTGTTTATTGCATATTTACCTTCTGTCAGTAGTTATATGATGAATGGATGAATGAATAGTTCTATTAGATCTGTTACTTGTTATATTAATAGGTTTCATGCATAAAATTAACAAGTGAATGCATCTTAATAATAATAGAGAGAACAACAAGATCAAGGCCTAAGGAGAGGAAGTACAATCTTAGATCCCCACTCTGTCCTAGGATGTAAGCACATGAGCTTTGAAGCCACCCTTAGAACTATCTCGGGTGAGACTGCACAATACATTATATGTGTTGTGTTGCCTTCTGGTTTACCAGGAGGGCCAATAGTTTTAGAGGGTTTTGTTGGAAACATGTTCATATATAAACCTGGGTCATCCAAGGAGTAGGAAGAGAGAGTAATAACCAACAGGTGGAAATGGAGAGAAAAGGCACGCCAAGGGTATGTTGTTTGGATACAGTTTGTGGTTGAACTTTATGACCACTTTGACTCTGACACCCACCATTTAGGTCATTTGACCAAGTTAAAGCAGTCTGGGACAGTGGAAGACTTTATTGCTGCATTTGAGCACTTGGATTTCAGAACATAGGGAATGTCAAATGATTTTTTTAGGGAATGCTTTATCAGTGGCCTCAAAGATGAAATTTGTGCCCATGTTCTCATGGCATGCCCCTAGATTTGGTTGGAATCTACTCAATGAGCCAATGAAGCACAACAGATTGTATCCTTCCAGAACCGAAAACCCTCCTTTCCTCCTCGCCCTAAACCCACCAATTTTTCCCCTCCTACAAATCCCCTCAAGATCCAGAAATTAACCAGGGTTGAAATGGTCAAACGTCAACTCAAGGGTATTTGTTATAATTTTGATGACAATTGTTTTACTAGGCACAAGTGTAAGGAACAAAAGATTTTTATGGTTGTGACTGAGGATATTTCTGAAGACGATGTTGTTGTTCTGCCTATGGAGGAAATACCACCATCATCTGACCTCACCCCACCCTATGATCAACCAGACATTGACCCAGTGATTTCACTTAATGAAATCATTGGCTTCTCTGCTCCCGAGACTCTCAAATTAATTAGTTACATCAAAAATAGGAAAGTCATCATCCTTGTGGAAAATGGTAGCACCCATATATTTATTCATCATCGCATTTCCCAAGAAGTCAATTGTTACATCTGTGTCGTCAATAATTTTCAAATCATCATTGTCAATGATGGTTCCATGAAATGTTGGGGACGATGTGAAAATTTTCGACTCCAAATTGGTCAGTATCACCTAAAATCCCATATGTTTGCTATAGACATGGGTGGTTGTGACATTGTTCTTGGTGTTGAATGGTTATGCACTCTAGGCCCCATTTTCATGGATTTTAAGGACTTAACCATGCAATTCCAAAAGGTTCCCCTGAGATCATCAGTTCCCATCGCATGGAAAAGCTCCTCAAAAAAGTTCATTCGGGAATTATAGCCTAAATACACTCCATTCATGTTGTTGAGACACCTTATATGCATCCCGACCTCCAATTTATCCTCTCTCTCCATCAATTTGTTTTTACCACCCCCAAAGAACTTCCCCCTTCCCGTGGAGTCCATGATCATTCCATCCCTCTCATCCCGAGCAGTGTTCCTCCCAATGTTCATCCTTATCGTCATCCCTTTTCCCAAAAGAATGAAATTGATAAAAATGTTCATGAATTACTAGAAGTCGATGTTATCTGTCCCAGTACTAGCCCCTATTGTTCCTATGGTCATGGCACTCAAGAAAGAAGGTACTTGGCGCATGTGTCCGGATTTCCACGCCCTCAAAAAACTCACAATCAAAGACAAATTCCCCATTCCTATCATTGATGACTTCTTGGATGAATTGAGTGGTGCTCAATACTTCACCAAATTGGATCTACGTTCTGGCTACCACCAGATCTGTATGAAAGAAGAAGACATTTCCAAGACTGCATTTCGCACTCATGAGGGTCATTATGAATTCTTAGTAATTCCCTTTGGATTTTGTAATTCTCCTTCCACTTTCCAAAGTCTTATGAATCATGGCTTTCGTACTTTTCTCTGTCATTTTTTCTTAGTTTTCTTTTTCTTTGATGATATTATCATCTATAGTAAAACTTGGCCATCCGATCTCTCCAATGTGAATCAAGTTCTCCAACTACTCTCTAAGCACCAACTTTTCCTCAAAACAATTTAAATGTGCCTTTTGTGCCTTAGAAGTGGAATACCTCGATCATATTGTTGGCAAGGATGGTGTCCAAGTGGATCCTAAGAAAATTGAGTCTATGCAAGATTGGCCTCACCCTAAAACTCTTAAGATCTTGCGTAGTTTTTTGGGTTTAACGGGCTATTATAGGAAGATTTTTTTGGAATTATGGAAAGGTTGCAACTCCTCTCACTTCTCTCCTTAAAAAGAATGATTTCACTTGGACTTCAGTTGTGGATCATGCCTCCCAAGCCTTAAAATATGTTATGTTCTCGATGCTTTTCCTAGCCCTCCCAGACTTCATAAAGACATTTGTATTGGAATGTGATGCTTCTGGGAAAGAAATTGGAGCCATCTTCATGCAAGATGGTAGGTGCTTGGCCTTCACTAGAAAACAAATTTCAGGGAGACATTTGGGCCAATCCATTTATGAAAAGGAAATGTTAACTATTCTGCATGCTATGGATCTCTGGCATCCTTATTTATTGGGTCATCGATTCCAAATCACAACTGATCATCAAAGTCTCAAGTATTTCTTGGAACACATAATTTCATCCCCGACGCAACAAAAATGGGTGACCAAGATATTTAGCTATGATTATGAGATCATTTACAAGAAGGACAAGGAAAATGTAGTGGTCGATGCTCTTTCCCAGAAATATGAAGAAGATGGGTCCCTTTTCTCCCTCTCCTTCATTGTACCAAATTGGCTCCAAGCTATTCATCAGGAATGGCTACAAGACCCCAAAATTTCTAGCCTGCTCCACCAATTTGAAGCAGTCTATGGCCAAAATGCCCCATCAGTTCTCTCCTATATGCCAGGGGTCTCGAAGGTTCAGGAGGTTGATAAAAATATTACATTCCGTGAGGATATTCTTCGTGCCCTAAAATACAATTTGGTCATGGCTCATAATCACATGAAGCAATAAGCAGATCAAGGTCATTTCGAACAACATTTTGTTGAAGGGGACCAGGTTTTTCTTCGACTACAAACTTATAAGTAGACTTCACTCAAATCTCAACACTGTCAGAAAATTGAGCCCAAATTTTATGGTCCTTATATAGTTCTCAAGCATGTGGGATTGGTGGACTATCAATTAGATCTATCCATTCAGTCAAAGCTCCATCCTATTTTTCATGTTTCCTACTTAAAGAAGGTGATTGGAACTAAGTGCCAAACTCAAACTAGTCTCCCTGAGTTGGATGAAGAAGGTTCCATATGGTTGCAGCCACAAGAAGTCTTGGCCCAACGAGAGCATCGTCTCCATCAGTACACCATCCAAAAAGTGTTATTCCAATGGAAAGATACACCTCCAGAAGATGCCCCCTGGGAGCCGACCACCATTCTACAACAATTCCCTCATATGAAGCCTTGAGGACAAGGTTGTTCTTCAAGGGGGAGGGTATGTTAGGGACCTAACCTCCCTAACCCCTCACGTAGGTATAATAATATAATTCCATGTAATAAAGGCCAATATTAATAAGGCCTAGCAATAAGGAAGAAGAAGTCAAATGTTAGAAGACCTAATAGAAGCTTCCACTTCTAGAAGGATCTTCCTCTAGATTGTTCTTTTGGATAGATAGATTTAGTATAAATACGAGTAGAGGGTATGAGAAATATTGTCTTGGATATTATTGTAATAGAGCTCTACTCTACTGGAGGTTGCACCCTGAAAGAGGCAAGTGAACATTTATATCAGTAATCAAAGTGCTCTTTTTGGTGTTATTCTGGTATTTTTCTGGTTATATCATTGTTTCTCTACCATTTCTAGCTAAAATATTTATGTTCTACATACTATATTATATCTGGAATACTACATATTTCTTGTTGTATACTAATTTTCGCATTTAAATTGGTATTGTAAATTTTTATTGAGTCATTTTAGTAGTGACGTGACCTAGCTGAGGGTCGGGTATGTTACAAAGTGGTATTAGAGCTACTGGTTCAACACTGGACCCGTATGGGCCAAGCACCAGTGCTAATTTGGATAAATTCACTATTACAGACTTTGGTCTGAGCGAATTGGGAAAAGTAGTGGAAAAACATAGTGAAAATCCCCTATTTCGTGGGAGAAATCAAGATTAGTTTCCCAAATTTTCTGAGACATTTTAATGGTGTCAAATGACCCGATCGTAGAGTTAAATTCAACTTGCAAGGTCTAATTTTTTGTTTTAATGGAAGCCATCAGAACTGGGAGTGTTTAAAGAATCAACAACCAAGATCGCTTTTGATCTTGCAATCGACGATCCAGATTTGTTTTAATAAATTTAAAAATTTCTAAGTATTTCGAAGTTTGACAAGGTTGCCAGACCAACGACTGAGATTCACTTCGACAATTAAAATTTAAAGGATATCGATAGTCCATATTCAACTGGATTATGCTGAAAATTTACTATGTGTTGAAGTCCTCCAACTGAATCTGTCGATGGTCGATGGTCAAATCAACTAGATTTGTGATGAGTTTTAAGTTTTCTAGTAGAACTCACCAATGGTTGATGGTCAAATCGACAAGTTGGGCGAAGAGTGGGTTCGTCTAGAAGGAATCTATAATCATCAACTAGCGATGGCTAGGGATTGGAAGATTTTGGCCAAAATTTCTAAATGTCGAGGTTTTCCAACAAAACTTGTTGATGGCTGACGATCGACGTTGAATGAATTCCGCAAAGAATTTTTCAACTATCAATGGAAATTGTCGATGTATGATAGGCAGGTGGTTGGGCATCGACCGATTTTTCGAAGTGTTTCGAAACAAGTGACAAAAGTCGTTGATGGCCAACGGGCTTATGGTCGGGCATTGTCAAACTCGACGAGGAGTTCAAGTCATCTAAGAGAATTGGTTGATGGATGATGGAGGAAAGAGGATGATGAAATCATCATCAATGTGTCATGTCACATCAACATCCACATGTCATTCCACGTTAGCCAACAGAAGTGGTCGATGGCTGATGCTTAGGTCAATTGATTTGGGGAAGTGTTTTCGACAGTCATCGGGGATCACTGATCGTCGATGGTTCGATGGTTGGGCATCGACCGAATTAGTAAGGATTTTTCATTCACCAACAAATATCATTGATGGTCGATGATCAAATCGTCCTATTTAGAGTTGTGCGCAAAATCGGTCGTCGGGAAGTTGGGTCGATGACCGACGGTTGGGTCGGCAATTTGGGAAAAACGTTGTGCACTCCCAAAGGAGAATGTCAATGGATGATGGCCAATGTAGCATGAATCAATGACTCAGATTCCACATGATTTGATATCAATAGTTCATATTTAAAGAGCTTTTATAGTAATAAAATAGTCAAATTTTTAAGAATTTTTCGAGCTTTTATAGGTCACGAACTTGCGAGTCGATTTTGAGGCCCTAAACGACATTTTTAGGTAGTCAGAACCCACGAGAATAGAATGTATCAAGGTACATGGGGTCTCTACAACTTAAATAAAATATCTCGGAGAGAGCTATCCAATGAGCTAAACAGTTCGCAAAATAGATCTTGTATGAGGAAGTTACAACCAAAACAATGAGGGTAAAATTTTGGCACCAAAGTTACTTTCGGAGGGCATAACTCCATGCTCAGAAGTCCATTTGGGGCATAGGAGTAGTCGATGGAAATATTATGACCCATAGAAGACAGAGGTGAAATCAKATTTCGGTTATGGGTACCTGAAAATGTGTTGGGGGTGAAAGAAGGCACCTGTAGCATACATGGATAAATTGGGTAAAACAATCAAAACTTTTCCGGACCATAACTTTCAGCTCAGAGCTCGGAWTTGAGCAAACGAATAGTCRTTGAAAATTTCTTGAGGAGTAGAAKACATATTTCAACCCATAATTTTGAATTGGATGTTATATTTTCTCAGAAAGTGAAAAAAAATGATTGTTGTAGTAGTAAATGAGTGGAAATTGCAGCATGTGGATGTTGTAACTTTTCGCTCWGAACTCAGATTGAGGCACAATAAAAACCATTGGAAAGTTGTCCTGGAGARGAATGAATTTAAGGAATAAGATTATAGAATAGTGCATTATTACTCCTCATAATTTGAAATGAACAATGGCATGTAATCTAATTAATAAATATTTTGCAATATGCTTAATTCTAACAACAATTGTTGCATGCACATTCTTGCAGAATTAGAAATAAAGAAGAGCATACTTTAGTTCATACATGAGAACTAGAGATATGGACGACACTTAGGGGTCTTATATCCATGAAGAATAATTTAGAGTCCTACATGTCGGCATGGGTAATTTTGAAACTAAGTCTAAAGGAAGAAGAGATAGGTAGGAGCCTGTAACCATGAGAAGCCTGCGAAAAGTAGTGTATAACTATAGGTTTGATAATGAGAGGATCATGAAGGATCAAGAAGAGATACTTCAAAGCCTGAATGTGCTATAGAAACAAGTTAACAAGGATTCATGCACAAGGCAAGAAGCTAGTTGTGCTATAGAAACAAGTTAACAAGGATTCATGCACAAGGCAAGAAGCTAGTTCCAAGCAAGTGAAGGTGTCTAGGTCTCATGATACGAGGGATGATCATAGATGATGTAGACAAGCAAGGAGTAATAATAGA
>JASDQU010027344.1:23344-40608 GCA_032191745.1 Picea mariana
CCATATGGGATGCATATGTCTAGCACCCTTTTCTAAAACTTCTCTTCAGTTGCAATGTTGAAATCTCTCGGAAAGATATAGGCCTTGGAATACCTTGCACTGTCTTTGAATTTCCTTCATCTCTACACGTGAAAACCTTTTTATAACAATATAAACAACACAATTATTTTATAGTCAATACATACTAATCAAGTAGTCATAAGACCCAAGCGGTATGATGTTCAAATATGACTTAGTGTTAGTTCCATTCATATTGATAGGGCATTCTTTAACAAGCTCATTAATTCTTCTCTTGGTTCCAGTAGCTAACTGAACTAACCAAGACTTTTCATGCTTGCTTTTCTTCAATTTAAATCTTTCAATTAACTTTGGATCTATATAGCTATGACTAGCTCCAGAATCAATTAAAATAGCTATGGGATGATTATCAATCTTACCTTCCACTTCAATCATGTGGGATTGATAGACTACTTGTCTATTGTTCAAGGCTACATAGATCCTTGGCATTCTTTTTCCCATGTACTCTATTGTATCCTCCTCCTTCATGCTATGAAAAATATTCATTTTATCTCCTCGGTGAGGACAATATTTATACATGTGATCCCCTTCACATTCTCAACACTATATGGGATGCTACCTTAGACTCTTTCCCAAGGACTCTGTCATTTTCTGATCACCTTAAGATGGTTTCCCTTGTTGATATGATTGAGATATATTTTTTATGAAAGGTGTCTTGAATCCTTTCTTCTTTTGATCCATCTTTCCTTTCTTATTTTCATCCTACGTACTTTATAAAGTTGGGTTTCCTCTATTCTGCTCATACAAATTCTTGGCCTTTCTTATGTCTTCTTCTAAATTCTTGGGTTCATCAAACTGAATTTTGTCCTTATAAAAGGATGGCAGTCCACTTAGGAAACTATGAATTTTGACCTTCTCATCTTTGATGAATCTCACATACTTGAGAAGTTCTAAGAACTTTCTCTCATATTCATCCATGTTCATGTTCCCAAGCTTTAGTTCAAAGAACTCTTGCATCCTCTTTTCACAATATTGCTCTAACAAGTACTAGTGATGGAAATATTTCTTGAACAGCTTCCAAGAAAATATTTTCTCGTCAAGGTGCTTAACCTACTCCAGTCTCTCCCACCACATAGATGCCTTCCCTTGAAGGTGCTAAGCTGAAATTTTGGCTTTTGCATTTGATGAGTAGTTATGCAATTGGAAATATTTCCTCATTCCCAACAACCATGCTTCTACATCTTTACCTTTCTTGTTTTCTCCATCAAATGATGGTTGTTTGATTTTCCTCAGTTCCCTTGCAAGTTATCTTACCCGTGTCTCCTTTTGTGATGCTTGATAGAAGATATACTTGGGTTGCTTTCCGACCTTTAACATGCATATATTTTTTCTGGTCGAGTGCCTTATGGAATGATGATGTTGATGTCTATTATTACTCCTTGCTTGTCTAGATCATCTGTGATCATCCCTCGTATCATGAGACCTAGACACCTTCACTTGCTTGGAACTAGCTTCTTGCCTTGTGCATGAATCCCTGTTAACTTGTTTCTATAGCACATTCAGGCTTTGAAGTATCTCTTCTTGATCCTTCATGATCCTCTCATTATCAAACCTATAGTTATGCACTACTTTTCGTAGGCTTCTCATGGTTACAGGCTCCTACCTATCTCTTCTTCCTTAGACTTAGTTTCAAAATTACCCATGCCGACATGCAGGACTCTAAATTATTCTTCATGGATATAAGACCCCTAAGTGTCCTCCATATCTCTAGTTCTCATGTAGGAACTAAAGTATGCTCTTCTTTATTTCTAATTCTGCAAGAATGTGCATGCAACAATTGTTGTTAGAATTAAGCATATTGCAAAATATTTATTAATTAGATTACATGCCATTGTTCATTTCAAATTATGAGGAGTAATAATGCACTATTCTATAATCTTATTCCTTAAATTCATTCCTCTCCAGGACAACTTTCCAATGGTTTTTATTGTGCCTCAATCTGAGTTCTGAGCGAAAAGTTACAACATCCACATGCTGCAATTTCCACTCATTTACTACTACAACAATCATTTTTTTTCACTTTCTGAGAAAATATAACATCCAATTCAAAATTATGGGTTGAAATATGTCTTCTACTCCTCAAGAAATTTTCAACGACTATTCGTTTGCTCAATTCGAGCTCTGAGCTGAAAGTTATGGTCCGGAAAAGTTTTGATTGTTTTACCCAATTTATCCATGTATGCTACAGGTGCCTTCTTTCACCCCCAACACATTTTCAGGTACCCATAACCGAAATCTGATTTCACCTCTGTCTTCTATGGGTCATAATATTTCCATCGACTACTCCTATGCCCCAAATGGACTTCTGAGCATGGAGTTATGCCCTCCGAAAGTAACTTTGGTGCCAAAATTTTACCCTCATTGTTTTGGTTGTAACTTCCTCATACAAGATCTGTTTTGTGAACTGTTTAGCTCATTGGATAGCTCTCTCCGAGATATTTTATTTAAGTTGTAGAGACCCCATGTACCTTGATACATTCTATTCTCGTGGGTTATGACTACCTAAAAATGCCGTTTAGGGCCTCAAAATCGACTCGCAAGTTCGTGCCCTGTAAAAGCTCGAAAAATTCTTAAAAATTTGACTATTTTATTACTATAAAAGCTCTTTAAATATGAACTATTGATATCAAATCATGTGGAATCTGAGTCGTTGATTCATGCTACATTGGCCATCATCCATTGACATTCTCCTTTGGGAGTGCACAACGCTTTTCCCAAATTGCCGACCCAACTGTCGGTCATCAACCCAACTTCCCGACGACCGATTTTGCGCACAACTCTAAACAAGACGATTTGATCATCGACCATCAATGATATTTGTTGGTGAATGAAAAATCCTTACTAATTCGGTCGATGCCCAACCATCGAACCATCGATGATCAGTGATCCCCGATGACTGTCGAAAACACTTCCCCAAATCGATCGACCTAAGCATCAGCCATCGACCACTTCTGTTGGCTAACGTGGAATGACATATGGATGTTGATGTGGCATGACATATTGATGATGATTTCATCATCCTCTTTCCTCCATCATCCATCAAACAATTCTCTTAGATGACTTGAACTCCTCGTCGAGTTTGACGATGCCCGACCATAAGCCCGTTGGCCATCGATGACTTTTGTCACTTGTTTCGAAACACTTCGAAAAATCGGTCGATGCCCAACCACCTGCCTATCATACATCGACAATTTCCATTGATAGTTGAAAATTTCTTTGCGGAATTCATTCAATGTCGATCGTCAGCCATCAACAAGTTTTGTTGGAAAACCTCGACATTTAGAAATTTTGGCCAAAATCTTCCAATCCCTAGACATCGCTGGTTGATGATTATAGATTCCTTCTATATAAACCCACTCTTCTCCCAACTTGTCAATTTGACCATCAACCATTGGTGAGTTCTACTAGAAAACTTAAAACTCATCACAAATCTAGTTGATTTGACCATCAACCATCGACAGATTCAGTTGGAGGACTTCAACACATAGTAAATTTTCAGCATAATCCAGTTGAATATGGACTGTCGATATCCTTTAAATTATAATTGTTGAAGTGAATCTCAGTCGTCAGTCTGGCAACCTTGTCAAACTTCAAAATACTTAGAAATTTTTAAATTTATTAAAACAAATCTGGATCGTCGATTGCAAGATCAAAAACGATCTTGGTTGTTGATTCTTTAAACACTCCCAGTTCCGCTGGCTTCCATTAAAACAAAAAATTAGACCTTGCAAGTTGAATTTAACTCTACGATCGGGTCGTTCGACACCATTAAAATGTCTCAGAAAATTTGGGAAACTAATCTTGATTTCTCCCACGAAATAGGGGATTTTCACTATGTTTTTCCACTATTTTTCCCAATTCGCTCAGACCAAAGTCTGTAATAGTGAATTTATCCAAATTAGCACTGGTGCTTGGCCCATATGGGTCCAATGTTGAACCAATAGATCTAATACCACTTTGTAACATACCCGACCCTCAGCTAGGTCACGTCACTACTAAAATGACCCAATAAAAATTTACAATACCAATTTAAATGCGAAAATTAGTATACAACAAGAAATATGTAGTATTCCAGATATAATATAGTATGCAGAACATAAATATTTTAGCTAGAAATGGTAGAGAAACAATGATATAACCAGAAAAATACCAGAATAACACCAAAAAGAGCACTTTGATTACTGATATAAATGTTCACTTGCCTCTTTCAGGGGGCAACCTCCAGTAGAGTAGAGCTCTATTACAATAATATCCAAGACAATATTTCTCATACCCTCTACTCGAATTTATACTAAATCTATCTATCCAAAAGAACAATCTAGAGGAAGATCCTTCTAGAAGTGGAAGCTTCTATTAGGTCTTCTAACATTTGACTTCTTCTTCCTTATTGCTAGGCCTTATTAATATTGGCCTTTATTACATGGAATTATATTATTTTACCTACGTGAGGGGTTAGGGAGGTTAGGTCCCTAACATACCCTCCCCCTTGAAGAACAACCTTGTCTTCAAGGCTTCATATGAGGGAATTGTTGAAGAATGGTGGTCGGCTCCCAGGGGGCATCTTCTAGAGGTGTATCTTTCCATTGGAATAACACTTTTTGGATGGTGTACTGATGGAGACGACGCTCTTGTTGGGCCAAGACTTCTTGTGGCTGCAACCATATGGAACCTTCTTCATCCAACTCAGGGAGACTAGTTTGAGTTTGGCACTTAGTTCCAATCACCTTCTTTAAGTAGGAAACATGAAAAATAGGATGGATCTTTGACTGAATGGGTAGATCTAATTGATAGTCCACCAATCCCACATGCTTGAGCACTATATAAGGACCATAAAATTTGGGCTCAATTTTCTGACAGTGTTGAGATTTGAGTGAAGTCTACTTATAAGTTTGTAGTCGAAGAAATACCTGGTCCCCTTCAACAAAATGTTGTTCGAAATGACCTTGATCTACTTATTTCTTGATGTGATTATGAGCCATGACCAAATTGTATTTGAGGGCACGAAGAATATCCTCGCGGAATGTAATATTTTTATCAACCTCCTGAACCTTCGAGACTCCTGGCATATAGGAGAGAACTGATGGGGCATTTTGGCCATAGACTGCTTCAAATTGGTGGAGCAGGCTAGAAATTTTGGGGTCTTGTATCCATTCCTGATGAATAGCTTGGAGCCAATATGGTACAATGAAGGAGAGGGAGAAAAGGGACCCGTCTTCTTCATATTTCTGGTAAAGAGCATCGACCACTACATTTTCCTTGTCCTTCTTGTAAATGATCTCATAATCATAGCCAAATATCTTGGTCACCCATTTTTGTTGCGTCGGGGATGAAATTCTATGTTCCAAGAAATACTTGAGACTTTGATGATCAGTTGTGATTTGGAATCGATGACCCAATAAACAAGGATGCCAGAGATCCATAGCATGTAGAATAGATAACATTTCCTTTTCAAAAATGGATTGGCCCAAATGTCTCCCTGAAAGTTGTTTTCTAGTGAAGGCCAAGCACCTACCATCTTGCATGAAGATGGCTCCAATTCCTTTCCTAGAAGCATCACATTCCAATACAAATGTCTTTATGAAGTCTGGGAGGGCTAGGAAAAACATCGAGAACATAACATCTTTTAAGGCTTGGGAGGCATGATCCACAACTGAAGTCCAAGTGAAATCATTCTTTTTAAGGAGAGAAGTGAGAGGAGTTGCAACCTTTCCATAATTCCAAAAAAATCTTCCTATAATAGCCCGTTAAACCCAAAAAACTACACAAGATCTTAAGAGTTTTAGGGTGAGGCCAATCTTGCATAGATTCAATTTTCTTAGGATCCACTTGGACACCATCCTTGCCAACAATATGACCGAGGTATTCCACTTCTAAGGCACAAAAGGCACATTTAAATTGTTTTGAGGAAAAGTTGGTGCTTAGAGAGTAGTTGGAGAACTTGATTCACATGGGAGAGATGGGATGGCCAAGTTTTACTATAGATGATAATATCATCAAAGAAAAAGAAAACTAAGAAAAAATGACAGAGAAAAGGATGAAAGCCATGATTCATAAGACTTTGGAAAGTGGAAAGAGAATTACAGAATCCAAAGGGCATTACTAAGAATTCATAATGACCCTCATGAGTGCGAAATGCAGTCTTGGAAATGTCTTCTTCTTTCATACAGATCTGGTGGTAGCCAGAACGTAGATCCAATTTGGTGAAGTATTGAGCACCACTCAATTCATCCAAGAGGTCATCAATGATAGGAATGGGGAATTTGTCTTTGATTGTGAGTTTGTTGAGGGCGTGGAAATCCAGACACATGCACCAAGTACCTTCTTTCTTGAGTTCCATGACCATAGGAACAATAGGGGCTAGTACTGGGATAGATAACATCGACTTCTAGTAATTCGTGAACATTTTTATCAATTTCATTCTTTTGGGAAAAGGGATGACGATAAGGATGAACATTGGGAGGAACACTGCTCAGGATGAGAGGGATGTAATGATCATGGACTCCACAGGAAGGGGGAAGTTCTCTGGGGATGGTAAAAACAAATTGATGGAGAGAGAGGATAGATTGGAGGTCGGGATGCATATAAGGTGTATCAACAACATGAATGGAGTGTATTTAGGCTATAATTCCTGAATGACCTTTTTTGAGGAGCTTTTCCATGCGATGGGAACTGATGATCTCAGGGGAACCTTTTGGAATTGCATGGTTAAGTCCTTAAAATCCATGAAAATGGGGCCTAGAGTGCATAACCATTCAACACCAAGAACAATGTCACAACCACCCATGTCTATAGCAAACATATGGGATTTCAGGTGATACTGACCAATTTGGAGTCAAAAAATTTCACATCGTCCCCCACATTTCATGGAACCATCATTGACAATGATGATTTGAAAATTATTGACGACACAGATGTAACAATTGACTTCTTGGGAAATGCGATGATGAATAAAGATATGGGTGCTACCATTTACCACAAGGATGATGACTTTCCTATTTTTGATGTAACCAATTAATTTGAGAGTCTCGGGAGCAGAGAAGCCAATGATTTCATTAAGTGAAATCACTGGGTCAATGTCTGGTGGATCATAGGGTGGGGTGAGGTCAGATGATGGTGGTAGTTCCTCCATAGGCTGAACAAAAACATCGTCTTCAGAAATATCCTCAGTCACAACCATAAAAATCTTTTGTTCCTTACACTTGTGCCTAGGAAAACAATTGTCATCAAAATTATAACAAATACCCTTGAGTTGACGTTTGACCATTTCAACCCTGGTTAATTTCTGGATCTTAAGGGGATTTGTAGGAGGGGAAAAATTGGTGGGTTTAGGGCGAGGAGGAAAGGAGGGTTTGCGGTTCTGGGAGGATACAATATGTTGTGCTTCATTGGCTCATTGAGTAGATTCCAACCAAGTCTAGGGGCATGCCATGAGAACATGGGCACAAATTTCATCTTTGAGACCACTGATAAAGCATTCCCCAAAAAAATCATTTGACATTCCCTATGTTCTGAAATCCAAGTGCTCAAATGCAGCAATAAAGTCTTCCACTGTCCCAGACTGCTTTAACTTGGTCAAATGACCTAAATGGTGGGTGTCAGAGTCAAAGTGGTCATAAAGTTCGACCACAAACTGTATCCAAACAACATACCCTTGGCGTGCCTTTTCTCTCCATTGCCACCTGTTGGTTATTACTCTCTCTTCCTACTCCTTGGATGACCCAGGTTTATATATGAACATGTTTCCAACAAAACCCTCTAAAACTATTGGCCCTCCTGGTAAACCAGAAGGCAACACAACACATATAATGTATTGTGCAGTCTCACCCGAGATAGTTCTAAGGGTGGCTTCAAAGATCATGTGCTTACATCCTAGGACAGAGTGGGGATCTAAGATTGTACTTCCTCTCCTTAGGCCTTGATCTTGGTGTTCTCTCTATTATTATTAAGATGCATTCACTTGTTAATTTTATGCATGCAACCTATTAATATAACAAGTAACAGATCTAACAGAACTATTCATTCATCCATTCATCATCTAACTACTGACAGAAGGTAAATATACAATAAACACAACACATAACACTGGTTTTACCATGATTCACCCCCTCCTGGGCTACGTCCACAAAGATCTGGCTTCTTAGGCTCTTTTATTTAGATTTCTACAATATATGGCGCCGCGGGCACTACAATTTTGATTATACAATCACATAGGTTCCACAACCTCTGTGAGGCGGACTAGAATGCACCAGGCTCCTCAGCATGCAATCTAACCCTCCAAATATAGCTACTTGACTCACCTACAACTCAACAACTTACAAAGATGTATTAGATCTTATAGTTGTTCTCCTAACCAAGAAAGACAATATCCTCCCACCTGCTAGACCCTTGACCTAGACCTCATAGGTACTTATTTATACTAATTTTTAGCTTATCAGCTATTACAATCTCTTACAAAAACCCTAACCCTAACGTGGTTAGGTTTTCCTGCATGTGCGCCTTGCATGCTTTTCTCCTTTGTGTGTTGCTTTTCCTGCCAGTTGCTCTTATCCAAAATTGGCCTTATCTTCCAAAAATAGACCTTTTCTCCAAATTAGGCCTATGCTCAACAAGCCCCCAACACTGACATGTGGCTCATCCCGAGCCACTTAGTTAGTGCGTGCTTCTTCTATGGTTGTTTCCAAATTTGGAACTTCTCTGCTAATTCCCTTCCTCGCGTATTGAACTATGCAGATTGTCTTGTTAGTGCCTTTACTGACTACGCTATGATCTCTTCTTGGATCAATGTTTCTCTCTTTGTGTGTGCCTACACCATGCTCTTATTTTCCTCCTCCACTTGTGTGATCATCTGAGCTGCTTGCTCCTGGAGGGGTTCTACTTTTGCTTGTCTCTCCTGTTTTTGCATATGCACGACTTTTAAATAATCCTGCAGCTTCTTCAAGTCCTGATTACCTTTCAGGGGCTCTGTGATGCTCATTGTTTTATGTATGTTCTTGAGCTCTTTTATGGATGTGTTGAGCCTTTCCTCTTCTTGGTCTCACTATTGGACCTACTCATCCTCTTCTAGCGTTGTCCATAGTTGCGCGGCTCTATCAAACAACTCTTCTGCTGCGCTTATGTGCTTCTCCGATTCTTCTAATTGGAGTGAAACTTCTTGTTTCCTCTGCTCTCTGACCTCGGGAGGATTTGTAGGAGTCATATTTTCTTTTAATTCCTTAATCTCTTTCCTATAGTGTTCAATTGTTTGGGCAATAAGCTTGAGTTTCTCCTCTGCGCTTGTGTTCTCTACCTGTGCGATGTTATGGATGTGATTGTACACTACTGTCACACCCTGCTCTATTTTGTTTGCACACTCCTTTTCCTCCTTTGGTTCGAGATTGACCTACTCGACCACCAAATTCCAAGGCATCCTTGTCATTTCTCGTCTCCTGCAGTTTTTTTGCATATGCTCTGGCGCGTGATTGTACCTCCTGTGCGGCATTGACTAGGAGCCTATACAATGCATTGGTAGGTATTCTTGATAATACTAGTTCTACTTGTGCCAAATCCTTCAATGGTGTCTGGCCTGTGGCTTCATCCATCTGCAACATGTTAGTTGTCATTCTGAAAGTTGGACTCGCCTGGGAGATAGTTTGAATCATGTCCTGCTTACTCGGCAGAGTCCTTGTCTCTATTGTTGTTGCTTTGGGGAAATATTATGTTCTCCTTTTAGGCCTTTGCGCTGACCTGATCTGCTCGAGGACCTTCTTTATCCCTGCCAGCTTGTCCTGTATTCTTCCTCTATGGTGTTGGGCTTCTTCAAATTATCCCGTTGCGTGGTCCTGCACTCTCTCTACCAAAAGGTCTGCATCATCCTTGGTGATAGTGTATTTTGGTAGTTTCTTATGTGTATTTTCCTTCTTGCGCGACCCCCGTGTATGTATTATTGGCCGCTTAGGTGGCCTTGTCTCTTGTGGGGTGGCTGCCGAGGGGGTTTGTTTTTGTCGCAGTGGCCCCTGCTCCTTATTCTTCTTGTCTTGGGGTAGTGTCCTTTTGTGTTGTCTGTGCATCTTTCTTCAGTGCACTCCCCTTGTTTTGTTGCGTCGAATTCTGGTTGGGTTTCCCCGACTTCGTTGAATTTTTGGGCACAACAGTGTCACCTATAGGTGTCTTGGTTGACCCTACGTCTACCTCTGTACCCTTAGGCACTTCTTGAGTTAGGACTGGAATCCTCTAGTCGTCATACCAATCCCTCATCGACATTTCTACGTACTCTTTAGTGACACAATATCTTAACTGTAGCCACTCCTTCCCCGGATCCTTGCATGCTTGGATCCACATACTATGCCTTGTTACTTTGAAGTTGGCTATCTCCTTGTATTGTGCGACCACATCTAGAGTGATTCTCTAAGTATTCACAACGCTCTCATGTATCTCGCTGAAGTACCATGCAAAGGTACCTGTGTTCCCACTTCTATTCTCGGGGTCCGAAGTGATCCCCAATGATGTGTACTGCGTTGCGTGGCAATGACCTATTTGGTCAAAAAAATGAGAGTAAGGGGGCTCCCTCCACCTGATAAATGTGATTAAAATGAGTAACCATGAATAGTGGAACTTTGTTCCCAAGTCCTACACATCTTTTCAACCCTCGAGGAACAAGTTCAATAAAGACGGGGCCCAGCTGAGCGTAGTGTCATTGGCGCACTGTGGTGCAGTTGCAACGACCCTAGTAGGAACTTCCTTCTTATGGAATTTTCTAGCATATTACATGCCATGAGTTTGGTGGCCATTCTCGTTGTTGCGTCCATGATCCTCTTGATTATGATCCCGCGTGAGCCCCTCTCTGTGACGTAAGTTTTCTTCATCTCCTCAGCTAGGGTTTTCTCCTTTTTTTTATCATCAAGGTACTATGCGGGACTCTCGCCCATAGATGGAATACCTGTGATGATTGAAATTAGTTCCATGTCTATTGATATGGGCTCCTCCAACCATAAGAATCCTCCATGGAGGATTGCCATAAACTGATTTACGCAGTTATTTACCTCTTTTCACCTACCAAAATGGGGAATTTCTAGCAAGTTCAGAATTCCTTTGTTGGCCAGGTTGGCTACCCATGGTTTTGGTTGTAGAATTGGGTCACCAAAGAGGCATGTGCCTATACTTTCAAGGTATACCTGCTGCAAAAACTATGGGAATTTTCCAGCATCAGCCACATCGTGGTTCGAATATTTAAACTTCTCCACGCACCTTAAAAGCGTTGGCGTGGTTTGCACTCCTTATGGAATGCACAATAGTACGATGGTTTTATCGAGATGCTTGCATGGGGACCGCACCATGGGATGTTTTCTCTTTCTTCTTGGAGGCTCACTTGAGGTCCCAGCCTCCATCTGGCTCTCTTCGATGTCAGGGTCTGGTTAGTCGGTAATGTCTGCCACCAGACCCTCCTGTTTCTATGCAGACCATGCTCTAGGTGGTGGTCTCGGCATGGCAGCCTCAGTTTGCACCATGGTAGCCCCATTTTCCCTGTGGGCTCCTTTGACCCTTGTAGGTCTTTGTGGGTTGCCTGCATCTTCGGCCTATCGGCCCTGCGCACTATCGTGCAAATCGATGTCCATTCCCGCCATGGTTGGTTCATGGGATTCTTCCATCACATGTGTGGGGATTGTTGGTTCTACGTGTGGTGGTGAGGGAATTGCGTCAACATCAATGAATTCCCCCTTTGTCTGGTTTCTAGCTCAGCCTCATCGGTTTCATAAGGTGCCCTAACACTGCTTTGGTCTTTTCTCAATGTTTGTCTCAACATGCCCATGTTTGGTGGTGCCATCGTGGACACTGGATGGTTGTTGATTGGTTTGCACTGTGCACTCGTCAGTTGACTCTGCTCTATGTGCTCTTCTAATGCTGCAGTTTGCAAATTCAAAATAAGTTGTAAATTGCCTACATTTCTCCTTTATATAGTGCATGACATCAATGATGTGAAGCTTCTCGGAGAAGCTTCCCTGGTTGCAATTATTGCAATGAATATGTTTCATTTAATTTCATAAATACCCCCCACTAGTGCCTTTTTTCCCTAACTGTCATTTTTCTCTTTTTTGGACCATTCGTACCTTTTCTGTGGTACTTGAATTTTTGAGTGCACCACGTATTTTTGTTGTAAATTTTCCTTAGCGCGCAGTGTGTCACGCGAAAAAATTTCTTTTCGTCGCGATGAGTCCACTTCCTTTGCGCACCGTATTTCCTAGTATTTTTGTATTTTCTGTATTTTCTATTTTTTTATTCCTTATTCCTTCTTTTTATTTATTTTCCTCATTATTCTATCTTAACTTCTACTATAGTACAATATTGACATGATTTCTTACTGCACTGTAACTTTTAAGTGCTAGGAGGTCGACTATCCCTGTACAGTTTCAGTCGACTCACATTGATCATTCCTTTCAGTTATGTGCCTCCCAAGTCTTTTAACTATACAGATCCCCCATATGTGACAGTCTTCACTTCATATGGCCCCAACCAATGCATTCTGAATTTACCCGGATGCTGAAAAAGTTTACTGTCATAGAGCAAAACTAGGTCTCCTTCCTTGAAACTCTTTCTTTTGATATGTCTATCATGCCAGGATTTATCTCTTGTTTTCTATACTTTTTGGTGAAATCCTGCTAGAATCCTATCCTCTTCCATCTCCATTAGTTTATTTAATCTTTCCTTTACTGTGCCTCTTTCTGTAATGTTGGTGATTCATGTTACACGCAGAATGGGTACCAGGAATTCCAGTGGCACCACTGCTTCTTTCCCATACACCAACCTGAATGGTGTATGTCCTATCAGCTTCTTACATGTAGTCATGTAGGCCCATAGTGTTTTTGGTATTTTCAAGTCCCAATCATTCCTATTGACATTGTAGATCTTTGTCAGATCATTCTCCAAGACCTTATTGAAGTTTTCTACTGTTCCATTTGCTTGAGGGTGGTATGGTGCACTCTTCTGATGATAGAATTCAAACTCTTCAGTCATAGATTTGATAGTACTATTGATAAAGTGAGTATGTTTGTCACTCATCAAAATCTTTGGACAGCCAAATCTAGTGATCACTTGCTCAAACAAGAAGTGTGTTGTTGTCTCTACGCTACAATCTTTGACATGTGTTGCTTCTTCCCATCTTGTTAAGTATTACGTCGCAGTAATGATATACATTGCTCCTGACCTCTTTGTTGGTGGATTAATTGGTCCCACAAAGTCTATTGCCCATTTTTCAAATACTTGCAAAGTCACTTGTGGTATTAGGGGCATCTCATCCCTTCTGTTAGTTTTACCAACCCTCTGACAGACATCACATTTCTGGCAGTATTCCTTAGCATCTCTGTGGATTGTTGGCCACCATAGTCTTGTGCGCAATACCTTCTACACGATAGTTTTTCCTACATAATGTCCTCCAACTATTCCCTCATGAGATTCTGCCAGAATTCTAGGCCTTTCATGTTATAGTACACATCTTCTCAAAATGTTGTCTGTGCCCATTTTGTATAAGTGTCCTGCAATCAATTGATAGTCTGCATCTCTGACTACTAGATTTTTATTATGTGCAGTGTTAAACTCTTGTGGCACAATCCATGTGCTCAAGTATTCAATAATATCAACAAAATATTCATCAGCTACTTTGACTAAAATTAACTGCGCATCAGGTAAGTTATCTTCCAAGTTGGTAGGTTCTTCTCCATTGGTTACCCTTGATAGGTGATCAAGTCTTGCATTCATCTTCCCTGGTTTGAGTATCATTTCAAAATCAAATTCTTGAAATAACAATAGCCATCTACATCTCCTACCCCCCAACATTAGCTTGTTGAATAGGTATTTGAGGGTTGAATGATCTATTAACATCTTAAAGTGTTTGCCTAATAAGTAATCTCTAAACTTCTGAAGTGCATGGACCATAGCTATGCCTTCTCTTCCTGTAGTATTGTAGTTGTGCTATGATTATGACAATTTTCCGCTTGCAAATGCTATAGGATGGTCCAAATCCCCTGCTCCTGGCTATGCTAGAATTGCTCCAAGTGCTATAG
The DNA here is from genome assembly GCA_032191745.1 of Picea mariana. Lineage (NCBI taxonomy): Eukaryota > Viridiplantae > Streptophyta > Pinopsida > Pinales > Pinaceae > Picea > Picea mariana. The sequence goes on from JASDQU010027344.1 coordinate 37,456, forward strand.
TTGATGCATCTACATTCACATGAAATGTATTTTCCCAATATAGGAATACTAGAATAGGTGTTGTGGCCATATTTTATTTTAAGGTATTCAAACCTTGTTGTTGACAGTCCTCATTCCACTGAAATTTGATATCATTTTTTAACAATTTTTCCATTGGCATAGTAATCTGCACATAGCATTTTATAAATTTATTGTAGTAGCCTATATGTCCAAATGTTTCTCTCAACTGGCGCACTGATTTTGGTGGTGGTAAATTGACAATAATTGCAATCTTTGAAGGATCTACTAGAAAGCCTTGTTTTCACACTATATGGCCCAATAATATTCCAAATGGTGTCCCAAAAATGCACTTCTTGATATTCAATGATATCTGATATTGCCTGCATCTTTCCAACATTATCCTTAACACTTCTACGTGGTCCTTTAACATAATATAAACAGTTCAATCATCTAGATACACTTCTAAAAACATATGTATGAACTCCTTAAAAGAAGCTATGACTACCCTTGAGAATATGGATGGTGCATTCTTCAACCCAAAAGGCATAACTTTGTACTGATAGGATCCCCATTCTATTGCAAAAGTGGTATTGTACCTGTCTTTTGGGGCTATCTTATTCTGACGGTAATCTGAGAATCCATTTGTAAAGGAATATGCTTCCTATCCTCCCACATTCTCTAAGACTTCATCTGTAAAAGGTGTAGGAAAAGGGTCATGTAGGCATGCATCATTCAATTTCCTTAGGTCTACACAAATCTTGATCCCCCCTTGTTTCTTCTTTTGGACTACCATGGGACTTATCCATTCAGATTCCTCCACTAGTTCTATGATACCAACTTCCACCATTATGTTAATTTATGCTTTCACCTTCTGCTTATATATTGGATTTAATCTATAAGGTCTTTGTCTGACAGATCTGGCCTCAGGTTTGAGAGGTATCTTCATCTCTCCTAGCTCAACTTCTATGCCTTTCATTTCTGTAAATTTCATTGGGAACATGTCACTGTATTTGCATAGTAACTTTGTTATCCTTTCTATTGTTTGTTCATCCCAGTATTCTCCAATGATGGCCATTTTTGGATTATCAATTCTCCCAATGTTGACTTTATTCACCTTGATTGCCACAACAAATACTTATGACTCCAACGATGGACTTTCCATCTCTATTTCACCTTAAAATTCTGTAATATGAAAGTTGCGTAGGCCATCTTCATCTGGTGCTTCTTCCTACACATGATGGCATGAAAGTAGTTCTTTCAATGTCTGTTTGTTCTGTTGTTGATACTCGGTCATGAGTTCAACCTCTAGTTCATCAATAAATATCACCCCTCTTATTTTTTTGAGTATTGAATCCATATTGGGGTTATCATGTTCAAATGAGAAGGTTACTATAAAATTCTACTGTAATGATGTCCATTCTGCAGTGCCTCTGTGCACTTCCTGGTCTACATACCATTTTTTTGGAATTCCTTCTAATGTGTGGATGAAGTGATGGGGCCATTTCTCTAGTGGTGTCATCCTCCATTGTGTCTTGCATTTCTTCAAATGTTTTGCAAGTGTCCCCTGTCCATCATATCTCTGCATTTTTTTGCTGCCTTGTTTTGCACTGAATATAATGCGCAGCAACCTCTTACATTAGTACCAATCCTTAATTGTTTCTTTATGCACACCCCACCATATTGTAGGTGTAGCCTTGAGTGAAATGTCCAGGGATAAGAGCTTATGATTTTCCAGTACTTCGTCTTCATATTTTGTTAGGAATTCCTCTAAATCATTTATGCCATGAAAATTGAGAGGTTCTCTTATCTTTGTACCCACCCATCTTACTGTGAGGTCTATTCTTGTGCACCTTCTTGTAGAAAATTCATGTAATCTCTGTTGCCAATTCTCCAAACCTGTATCTGAGTCAGAAGCACATGATGTGATGCTTCTCCAATTGAGTACTCCATCTGCAGTTGGGTTAACACAATCTTCTTCGCGCGCGGTGGTTTTGTACAACTGGTTTATCTCTTCTAAATCTAAACAATTTGGTTCTATGAACCTTTCCCCTTCTGAAGGGTCTAATGGTGCAATGACTATGTATTCTCCTGATTCAAATGTCATCTTCCTTGTCTTCAAGTTGATCATGGAATGGTTATCAAATTCTCAATCCAAGCCAAGCAATGTTGGATAAGGTGTTGTACCATATACTATTTCTATCACTTTAAAGTATGCCTTAGTGCACACTCCATCCAAATCTTTTGTGACACCTTTAAGACTTTCGATTGGAAAAAATCTGTGTTGGTTTTCTAACTTCAGCTAAACAGGTGAATATCCTAATGTGGTCTCTCCCATGCATTTCCATGTCTTATTGGGTAAAACATTGACTTCAGATCCTAAGTCTAGTATAATGTCTCCCATATTTAAATCCCCAATGTTAGTGTTCAATCTGAATTCCATGCTTGTCCTCCTTCTTGAATGGAGGTGATTGATTGTCTTATGCTCTAATTTACCCTCTACATTTGTGTTACATATTTCTAAGATATTTTTCAAAGCTTTCAAAGATGATGGATCATTTAGTAGCTTCACAACAGATTGTCAAAACATCTTTATATTACTTACTTGTTTGTATAGGTTGTGCTTCACTGGTGTGGTCCATTGAGGAGGGCATTTCATACATTGGTACATTCTGAGTATGCTGCATAGTCGATGTAGATGCAACATCTCTCTTGAGAAACTCCTGTCTTTCCTCCTTGAATATTTCATTTTCTTTCAAACTGCTTCTATGGTTCAATACTCTTCTTCACCCATTGGTGTTGCATTGGGTCTTGTCTAGTTGCGTCAACTCCTATTTTAGCTCCTCCGTGTGTGAATATGTTGATTTTCCTCCCATCATCTTGGAATTATGTATAAATCCATCGTAAATTCTAATTGTTCTGATTTCTCTTTTCTTGAATCTTCCCCAATAATGTTGGGAAGTCCTCTGTATCATGGTCTGTTGCACGACAGTAGATGCATGTCGCAGGTGGAAGTGGACATTCCCTTACATAATGTCCTAGTTGTTGGTAGTTATGGAAAACTACTGGACCTCTGCCTCTTCCAAATCCTCCTCCACCTCTTCCTCCACCTCTGTAGCCAGTTCGATCTCCTCGTGGTGCGTTGTATTGAGGCAC
>JASDQU010027344.1:45106-58477 GCA_032191745.1 Picea mariana
GTTTCATCTGTCTGGCGCATTGTAGTATACAACTCAAAGCATTTAATATTGTCTCTCTAGAAGTCATGGGTCATTGTTTCTATGTTAACGATGGGTTGTTCAAATATCAAAGAATCTTGGATGGGTTGTGCCTGGTAAAGATCACTACAGAAGATCATGTCAATGTTTCCAAAGTATTTGGTATGCACATGTTTTATGCTTCTTAGCCGGATGTTAATGGAATACAAGAACCGACTGCCAATCAAAGATGCTTCATCTATAAAGACAAGTTGGAGTTCCTCATAAATCTTAGATAATGTATCCAACATTTCCTTGCTAAGTGGAAGAAACTGTGACTTGTTAAAAGGCATTAAAAATGCAGAGTGGACTGTTGTTCCACCAACATTGTATGCAGCTTTTCCTGTGTATGCAACTATTAGGCTCTTTGGTTTCGTAGGATCAGAGCAATTGTTTGAATCATAGATTCGTATAAGCATTTGGAACAATGCTTTAGCTGTGAATGTCTTGCCTATTCCTGCTTCGCCTGTAAGGAACACGTGCACAGGATTGTTCATGTTCAAACATTTTTTAAGGGCAATGTCCTTTACAATTGTTTGTTGTTCATGATTCAACATACGTCTTATTCTGTGGTATTCATTATTTTCAATTAGGAAAGGATGTTTTGTAACTTGAAAACCAAGGTTGATACATTTTTCACTTTCAGCTACTGGGGGATGAGGAAAATCCGCTTGTAATTCATAGGACTCTGAAGGAGTTCTAGTTGTTTTTGGGTTTATGAATGTCTCATCATGATCGCCAGGGTTTTCTAGGTCATTAAGTGCAACTTATAGATCGGCCCATGTTGGATTAACATTGTAGGTAAATCTAGCTTCATTGATATGCACTATAGTCTCAAAGGCAACATACGCAGCCTCCCATGTAGAGAAGTTATGTATTAATGTCTCTTCGTTTTCATGGAACAGAACGTACAGTAGCAATTTTTCTCTACAATAGTTTTCATAGTCACAATGTTTATTGTATTTGACAAACCGTATAACAGAGGGTTTTTTTCTTTTTGATATGGGTGTACCATTTTTTTTGTAATGCGATACAAATTCTGCTAAGCAAATATGCCTAATAGGAGATGGACATTGGATGTAATAATCAATAATAAAGCGACATATGATGTCCTCTGAATTTTCAGGTTCTTGTTGCAGCAAAACCGGTGGTTTAAGCATAAATGTGCGTTTTTCAAGTGGATATGTGTTTATGAAGACACATTTTCTTGAACTACAAGTAAGGGGCAAAGAAAGGGCAATGTGAACTGCTTACTGAGTAGACATTTGTTGAATATTAAGCAATGTATTTCCAAGGGTGTGTATCATTTGTATGGCATCAATATGACTTATTTCATGTTCTTTGAGTATTTTTCTGAATGCAGATGTTATAGATTTGTTAATCTTCGTCATACACGAGGTGCAGTAGGATGATGCAACATATGCATTCAGCATGTACTATGCATCTGTATTTGCTTTTCACATAACTGGCATGTCCTTGGAGAAACTTTTGTTCCAAATGTGGGAGATTTTTCGTTTAAGGAAAAGTGTTGGTTGCCTAAGCGTTATTTGTATGGCTTGGATGTACTCATCTTCTAATAGATTTACCTGTGTAAAGAAGGCATCAAAGCTCATCATTTCATCAAATCCTCCTTGTTCTAGATACTTTCAGTTTCTATCAAAACAGAGAAAAGCACAGGCAAAAAATAAAAACTAGCAAAATAAAAAAGAAAAGAAAAATAGCGCACCAATCCCCATATGTATCTTTAAACCTTCTTCTTCTCAACTTGAATCCCCCCTAGTTCCCATAGCAGATGAGAAGAAAACATAACGACACTGGAAACTGAACCAAACAGAAGAAAGACTGCAAAAAAATAAAACCATAACTTAACTCAGCAAAAAGAAAACAGGCAGACGCAGTTTTTTGGCCCATAGAGTAGAAGCATACACTGCGTCTACACCCCGCCCAATGGTAAATCCCTCTGCATTGCAATTTTTGGAAAATCTATGGATGCGACATCCACCATATGAAGACCCATTGTTTACGGGAACATAAACTAAGAGCATAGACAAAAATGGTCTGGAACAGAATATTGAAAATCAACAAGAACAGGGAAACTTACCCATCAACAAAGGATGAGAAGACCTCAGAGCCAAAAAAAATCAAACCGCGACTACAGTTCCAACAATTTTCAAAGTTGAAGAACAACAAACTAGTGAACAACCACGAAGAGCTCGAACTGCAAGTGCAGGACCTCAACTTTGCAAAGTTGAATCAAACAAGAACCAAAATCATGGAACAAACAACGAACAAGGATGGAGCACAAGAGCAGGGATGTTGGGCATGAACAAAATTGTATTGTAAGGCATCTGTACAATAAACATTTAAGACTGGCAGAGCTCTGAGGTAAAAAGTTAAGACAGTAAGGACCATCAAAGGGTGTAGGCATGTGCAAGCATTTAAGAAAAGATGCAGTGTGGCAGGACTGTTCTCTCGAAGCACGCAACAATAAAGCAAAAATTAGACATAGCAATATCGTGGAGAATGTATTCCACCCAGTAGAAAATGATAAGGGAAACATTCGAACTAATGCTAGCATTAATCCACGTTCCATGAATGCATAATAAAATTGATGATTCAAAAATACCATATACTACCAAATACTTTGGAAATGCAAACATATTTTACATTGGGAATAGCAAAGGCGGAAATAAGACCTCCAATCCATTGTCCAATCAGATCTTGACAAACATGATACTTTTTATTATATAAAAATCGATATTTTCACTTCCCTTGTTCCAACAATAAACAATAGGGAAATATTTCTGGTCAACGCACAAACTAATGTGAGGTCAACGATTTATCGATCGCTATAGTCCCTCTATGCCTACGGCAGGGACTAATAATATAACATATTCATTAAGTATTTGTCCATATGAACACAATTAATAATGAGTATCCACTATTTTCCCAATATTCGCTTAATTGCACATCACAAATATGGAGTCAATACTTAACCAAATGCCATACTCAAAACCATGATAACTATACCATAAACAACCAATTTTTATCATGTCCATGTACGAAGCTTTTAAAAGGTAAGAATCTGAATTAAATAAATATATGCTTAGTTGAATCTTCTTGGTGTCATTAGTCGCATAGAAATTTATATATTAATTTTAATACAAATTTTTTAAATATTTAAAATTTAGTAATTTTATTTTATGATGGTTAACAATCAAGAAGTGATAATATATTCTTATTTAAATGGGAAATTGTAAAAAAAAATGAGTTAAAATTTAAATTTTTTCTTAAATTCCCACTTCATCTTGGTATAACTATTACATTAATAATATCATCCAATTGAGGATTTATATATTCACACATAATTTATTATTTACATTACACTGTAAATGTCCATCGGATTCGGTCATTTGCATGAGATTTAATAGTCATCATCAATGATGTCTTCCCCTAGTAACTTTGGGTTCTCATCTTGAAATGCTCTAATTTCCCTATGTCCTAATCACCTAGCTCTTGATACCAATGCATGCCAACTTATATTATGAGTAGAGTAGGCAATTAATGGAACTCTGGGAAATAATTCAATGAAATGAAAATCCCTCCCTTAGAATAAATTACACCTACATTCCAACAATTTATTTGGCTTCTAGGAAGAGATTGCAATTCGGTCAATTTAGAATTAGTAGAGAATAGTCAGCCAAAATATAATTGATTAATAGAAAAATAAGAACACTACTATGAAAAATCATCAACAAATTTAAGCCAAACCCTTCCCCAAGCCCAAACAATCATTCGATAAACTTGAACGCAATATTGTACAACACTTCAGTTCCTTCATATTGGTCGTCTATGTTGGCAAAGGCGTAAATCTAGAGAAGAATCACCAAGAAGTTGTTGAAGACAAAAATGTGAGTGCATAAGAACATGGGGCCAAACAATATAGTTGTTTGCCTCCTTGACAATGAGAATTAGACTCTTGGGTGCATACCCGAACTATGTAATATTGATATTTCTATTGATGTGATCCCACAAAGATCTTGCTATTTCTCCTCTAGATTGCTCATCTACTACTTGGGTTGTTCTTAGTAGTTGAAGGCCTCCCATATTGATGAAGAGAAATGTGCCCTCTGTTGGGTATGTGTTATATTATTTTCACGACTATGGGTCCCCCTATTCGCCAAATTTTTGGGCGATCTTGCACCTTTGGCGGTTTAGTGGCAATTGGTATTTCATCCCATGGTTTTTTAATTCCAATTAAGGAATTAAGGTTGTAATCTAATTTCGGTCAATGGATTAGGAATTTTTGGATGTCGTGGTATCCTATATATTGTATTGTAAACCATGAAGTTGTATCATGAATAGAATTAGAGGTGCGACTAAAATAGGTTGATGGTTTTCCCGGTTGGGCTTCTAGGGTAAATCTTTGTGTATATGTGTGATTGCAAATGTTTTATTTTCTATGTTAAGAATCTATGTGTGCATTGCATTATTGTAAAAGGTTTAAAAATTATATTTGGTATTAGAGCGGTTATTGGCTTCAGGGGGATGCCTTTGTGGCTAAGGGTTTGGCTCGATTCTATGATAAACGTTCTTACAGGGAGCTCTACGGTATCGATTCTTGCGGTGAAAATAAATGGCGAGTAGTTCAAAAATAGAGATCAAAAAATTTAATTGGAAAAGTTTTGAGTTGGGGAAGCTCAAGATGGAAGATCTTTTGGTAGACAAAGATCAATGGTTCATTGTAGATCCAAGAATTTCACCTACAAGAATGTCAATAGAAAACTGGACAAAGTTGGATTGGAAGGAAAATAGCAAAATCCGATTGTGTCTCTCATATTCAGTATTATTGAATGTGTCAGGGGAAGCTACAACCAAGGAATTATGGAATAAGTTAGGGGATTTGTATCAGTCTAAGTCCCTAGTAAACAAACTTTTCATGTGGAATACATTGTACAACCTGAGGATGAAAGATGGAGACTTGGTAGCAGAGCATCTGAATGCCTTCAATAATGTGGTAAGTTAGTTATTGTTTGTTGATATTGATATTTTTGATGAAGACAAGTGTATTTGTTTATTGTGCTCTTTACCAGGCTTGTGGGATAGTTCAGTTGTGACCATAGGTGGTAATGCAACTACTTTAAGTTTCGATGATGTGGCCTCATCCTTGTTTTCAGAGGAGATGAGGTGGAAAAACATGGAAATCCAAAGCACATGTGCCTTATTTGTAAGAGAACACTCCTAGGAAAGAAATAAAAAAATTCCTCAAGTGGGAGATCTAAATATAGAGGAAGATCTAAATCTCTAGGATAAAATGTAAAGGTTCGTTGGAGATGTGGAAAAGAAGGGCATTGCAAGAAACAATGTAGATCCAAAAGTGTTGAGAGAGGGAAGATATCTAATGATGCCCCTTCTATAGAAGAAAAAACATATGCAAATGAAGGAGGGGATGTGTACTTGGCTTCTTCAAGCACACATGCAGATCATGAGGCATGGTTGGTTGACTTAGGTGCATCCTTTCATATGACTCCTCATAGAGAGTGGTTTTGCGAGTATGAAAGGTATGATGGGGTTGATGTTTTTCTAGGAGATGACTCGATAGCCAAAATCATAGGACGATGAAAATTCAAGTTGAAGCTCATGGATGGTAGGATTAGAACACTCCCTGGTGTTTTTCACATCCTGGGATTGGCCAAGAATTTATTTTTTGTAAGCAAGATGGACGATGCATGTGTAAAAATGGTGTTTGAAAAGGAAACCTATAGGATGGTTCGATAAGAAATGGTGTTTCTAAGGGGAGTTAGGATTGGAAATTTGTGTAAGTTTTTGGAAAGAAGTATTAGTTATGGAGCAATAGCTTTTTTGTTCCTAAGATTGGAGCTAAAGAAGGAAAAACTCATGCAGTCTCTTGAGAAAAGACTATGTTGTAGCATCAAATACTGGGGCATATTAGAGAGAAGGAGCTTTGAGTACTATATGGTAAAGGTATGGTTGAAGGTATGTCAAATTGCTCTTTGTATCTTGATTTCTATGAACATTGCTTGTATGGGGAGCATAATTGGGTAAGATTCTCCTCTGGTGCTATGAGGGCAGGGGGGGATTTTACAGTTTGTGCACAATGATGTGTTTAGACTTGTGACGATTCCATCACTAGGTAAATATGTGTACTATGTCTCATTTATAGATGACTTCTAAAGGAATACATGGATTTATTTATTCAAGAAGAAATATGAAGTCTTTGACAAATTTAAAGAGTTTAAGGCTCTTGTGGAAAATTAGATAGAGAAGAAAATTAAGGTGCTAAGGAAGGATAATGGTGAAGAATTTTGCGGGAATGAATTCAAGTAATTATGTAAGAAATGTGGTATAGAAAGGCATAATACTACTTTGTACACACCTCAATAGAATGGAGTTACAGAAAGGATGAACAAGACGTCGATGGAAAGAGCAAGGAGCATGTTCAGTGGTGCCGGGTTGGCATAGGAATTTTGGACAGAGGAAATAGACACTACATGTTACCTAGTAAATTAATCACCCTCATCAACATTGGATGACATGACTCCACACAAGGTATGGAATAGTAAGAAACCCTCTCTGACACATCTCAAGTTTTTTAGCTATTATTATCATGTACACTTTCCAAAGGAAAATAGGAGTAAGCTAGATATAAAGGAGGAAAAGTGTATCTTTATTGGCTATAAAGATGGTCTGAAAGGTTATAGGCTTTGGAACCCAGAAACTAAGAAGGTAGCATATATTTGAGATGTTGTATTTAGAGAAATCAAAGATGTTTTCAAACAGGAAGTCCTACCAAGGGAGTGTTGTATTTTTTCTCCATGCTTGCGCACATCCTTCTTGATGCTAGGGAGATTAGATTCATGGTTCATCCAGAGTTGACCAAAAAAATCCCAGAGCATTGTTATATCAATCCTCGACCAAGGCCAAGGAAGGTCTCACCTGAGATGCAGATAGGATCACATAGACCATAAGGTCTTGTGATAGGGATGAAGGCTAAACACACAAAGATCCATCGGGGTTGGCATTCATGCAACTCATATTTGACAAGTTATTAGGACTAAGAAGTAAAACAATACACACACATATCCAAATAGTACATGATAGACACATAATAGATCAGAACTATCACATCTTTATTCCCAAATTCATTCCATTACAACAGAGGCATACATTAAGTAGACTATATATGAAATCCACATAATTTCATATCTTCATCTATATAAATCCTCGGAAATACAACACATCGCACAATGCACATTCTCTCAAGACTTCAGACATATGACAGACTCAAAAGTATATTTAGAAGCACTGCAATATTACAACAGAATCAAAGAGACCTTGATACTAAGGACTCGATGAATCTCATCTAAACATCTAGCAAGCCCCATTTCTGATATCACTACTTCCTTTTATAGGTTTCTCTTATTAGAAGCTTTTTCTCTTTCTTCTCTGCTCCACTCGCTCGACTTCCAAAACTGACTCACATGCTTTTAAAACACGATTGCAGTCCACGTAGCCTTTAAGAATCGGGGAAATCTGAAGTGCCCTTCCAAATCATCTTTTTTTTCTCCACGATCCCTTGTGTTGCTAGTAGTAATCATTCAAGAGGATTTCCCGATTATTCTTTTCTTGATTCCAGCGTGTGTCTTCTTGATTTCCAGCATGTGTCTTCTTGATTTTCGGTGCTCATAAAAAATGGGACTGACGCGCATTCAATAATTTCTTATCCCTGTTGCGCACTGTCAAAACTCGATCTGGTGCACACTCTTTGTCATTCTTTTCACATTACCTTAGGCGTGCAAAAAACTTTGGAATGAGCGCACACAATTTTGTTTGTGCGCGTGCGCAAAATGAACCCAAAGCTTTGGGTGCCAACAGGGAGGAAGAACCAAATAAAATAGGGTTTGAATTGAAGGATAATGAATTAGACTCTAAAGAATAATGAGAAGAATAATAAGAAGAAGAGACTCATACTCTGGTATTGAGGGGATTGGTTCGGTAAATAAGGAAACCAAAAGGGTATACTCCACCTGATTTTCGTTCAATTTTTTCTTTGTTTATTACCGATGATGATCCTGGAAATGTTAGGGAGGAAATGTATTTAGAGGATGGAGAACTCTAGAAAAATTCCATGGTTGAAGAAATGACAACTTTGGACAAGATTGAGGCTTGGGATCTAGTGGACTTGTCGACTAGAAGAAATCTCATTGGTAGAAAATGGGTGTTTAAGAAGAAGTTGAATGAAGAAGGCAAAGTGGATAAGTACAAAGCTCGATTAGTAGCAAAAGGTTATTCACAGATGGATGTGAAGACAACATTCCTACATGGGGATCTAGAAGAATAAATCTACATGAAGCATATAGAAGGATTTATAGTGAAGGGAAAGAAAGAGCTCGTATGCAGGATGAAAAATTCCTTGTATGGTTTAAAACAATCACCAAGGATGTAACATAAAAAATTTGATACTTATATATTGGACTTGGCTTCACAAGAACAAAATCTGATCAATGTGTGTATTTCAAATTAGTAGGTGATCATCTTATTTATTTGGTCTTGTATGGGGATGATGTGTTGCTAATAGGAATCAACAAGGAAATTATCCAGGATTTGAAAACTCAATTTTCCTCTATGTTTGATATGAAATATCTTGGTGTTGCAAATTTGATTTTGGGCATGGAAATTAAAATAAATCAGGCAAACAGAAAACTTTGATTGAACCAAAGAAAATATGTTGAGTCAATATTGCAGAGGTTTAATATGCATGAATGTAAACCTGTCAAGGTCCCTATTCCTATAGGTGTAAATTTATCCACAGATCAATGTCTGAATACACATGAATAGGAAGAGGACATGTCCCATGTTTTGTATGTTAGTGTATTTGGCAGTTTGATGTATGCAATGTTATGTTCCTAGATCAGACACTGCACATGCGGTGGGAGTTTTGAGAAGGTATATCTCAAAACAAGGGAATGAGCACTGGGAAATAGTAAAGAGGGTTTTTAGGTATTTGTGTGTCACTACTACTTATGGATTGTGTTACCAAGGAAGACCAGGATTGGATAGAGTGTTGTAAATACATGGCTTTTTGATGTAGGTTGGGCTGGAGATGTGGATCGCACAAGATCTACAAGTGGGTATGTGTTCAACCTATTTGGAGGAGCAATCAGTTGGATGAGAAAAATATAGTCTGTAGTGGCACTCTCAACTACATAATCTAAATACATGGAAACCACTCATGCAAGAAAGGAAGCAATATAGTTACAATAAATGTGTTTAGGTGTTGGGTTGTTACAACAAGATGTAATGATAGATTGTGACAATCAGAGTGCAATATTATTAGCGAGGAACCCAACTTATCATTCTAAGACAAAGCATATCGATGTTCAGTATGATTTTGTCAAAGACATGGTTGAAGAGAAGGAGGTGTTGTTGGTGAAGGTGGACACTTTGGATAATGTTCTAGATTCATTAACAAAGTTTATGAGCACTGAGAAGTTCTCTTGGTGTAGATAATAAATGGGAATTTATGTCCTGGATTGTTGATCATGAAATCCTCTGATGCTTGTATGCAAATAAAACAACAAGTGGGAGAATGTTGGGTATGTGTTATATTCTTTGCATGATTGTGGGTCCCCCTATTAGGGATTTTGGGGGTGGAGCCCCAGAAATTGGTCATCCTCACCACCTATTGCTAGCACCCATGAATATATAACATGGTGGGTGGAAGAGAGAAGCATGGATGCACAATAGGCACCTACTCAAGAGGAACTTGGTAGAAAACATTAATAATTTTTGGTCATAAATGGAAAGGAATTAGAGCCTCATGGACAAAAATGTGTTGAGCATCCAAATTCTATGGAGTGCAAATTCTCATATAGTTAACAAGTGGTGGCTATGAGACGAATCTAGTAGTTGGGAGTGTGTCTTTTTATAAACTATTTAATTTTGTTGATAGTTTGGATTATTGCCTCATTGTTTTTTATACACTTAGTCATATTGTTCATGGGAGCTCATTGCATGTTTTCTTGCGGTTTTGTGCAAGTCCTGTGAATTATTTAAGATCAAACATCGAGAACCCTAAGAAGATGATGCAAGAGGTTCTCAAGGTGGGTACCTTAGCAATGTTGATGCCAATGATGTCTAGATTTGATCTAGATTGGATCATTATATTATTTTTTATCTATCTCGATGCTTCAGAGTGGAAAAAATTATAGGAATCAACTAGCAGGGTCATTTTAATGGTAGGTCCCAGTTTGGAAAATTGGGGTTTGAAACCTTTTGGAACCATTTTGTGGCATCAAACCGCATTTTGGGGCATAAAAACTTTCTCAAATTTAGTTGATACCCCTTGAAACTATTATACACATCGATACCTTTCCAACAATGCAAACATCATGTCAATTGAAGCTCGTATGTAAAAGCTATGCCTCCTACAAGTTGACCCACCGTGTTGACCATTGTGGTACGAGTGGATGCCACGTCAACCCCGATTGCTCATGCATATGGGGCTAGCCATGTATGGAATTTAAAGAAGATTATAGAAGGTCAAAACCTTATCACAATTGAGGGTTTAGGAAGTCAAAACCCTACCCCTAGATGGCTATCGGGCGATGTTAAATACCAAGTTGCTAGGAGGAGAAGTGGTTCCATTCTTTAGCATTGTATTTTTTCCATAGTTAAGAAGAGCACCTAGGAGTGGTATTTTAAAAGCATAACAGAGTAGAAGAGATTTTGTAGCAACCATACAGGCCACAGTGTTAAAGGAAACTCCATAGAGAGTGTCTCTTTCTTTGTATTTGCATTTGAAGAAAAGAGAGCAAAGCAACCTCACCTTCTAGATGGGTTTTCTCCCATATTGGGCTTCCTAGGTTATATCTTGTGTTTATTGGATGGTGTGTGGGTATTTATTTATATTCTTTATTTTTTTCATTTAAGCTATTTCATACATTTTAAGGATAAAAATAGTAATTAAATAATATGAGATCTAAAGGAAATTAACTTTCACAATAAATATTTCAGTATTTCATTAGATCTGATGTGATGAACTGTCCAGTGGAATATCCACAAAAATTTTAAGATCAAGGTTAATTAATTATATGTCAATCTTTGATGTTCTTAGTGGTTGATTTAGCGATGCCAATGTTGAGGTTAATTACACGTGTTATTGTGCTCGAATTTTTTATTTTTGAGGAAACAATTTGGGCTTCTTCATGGGTAGGTTGTTGTAGATCTAACAAAAGCCTTTTTAGAAATGTAGAGAATTTTTAGTTGGATTATGTGAATTTATACTACATTGATTATCATTGCAAAGATCTCATGCTAGATGGGGATTGATGAGAGGCAATTGGCCAAGCTCTGTATCAAGTATTTGGAGGAAACTCCAAATCAAGGAGTGGTATACTTTGACACCAATGTCTGGATTGGTGACATCATCAAATACTATCAATAATAACATTGTTGTTTTTTAGGATGCTATTGGTGAGAAGGTCATGCTAAATTTAAATTTTATTTTAATATTTGCAAGAGTTCCAACATACGATAATTCTTATGCCAATGGAGGACATTGGAAGGTAACGGTGTCCCCTAGTTGATTTCCCTTTTACCGTTACAATCCACTCAACAAATGGACCTCAAGAGCCTATAGAGACCCTTCCCCTACTTCTTTGCTTCTTTGCGTGTGCCACTCCTAATATTTTTGGTGTCTTGGAATTGCTTAAGAATCTCCTATTAGTTTAGTCTAGTGAAGCTTATTAACATTGCTACAATTTAGCTTACAACTAGGTAATTACAGCCATTAAGACAGGATGCATATGCATATGCATAGGCTAGTAACATTGCATACTAGGTATTGAATTGTTTGATTTAATGAGTTTCATTTCTAGCATTTTCTCTAGGAATTGAATTGTTTCTAATGGAGTAAATTTAATTTAATTCAAGAAGCAAGCCTTGGCACAAATTCACACAATTTTCATATTTGTTGGCTAGGAGAAAACATTGAGAGCGTAATTTGTGTCTCTGAGTGTGGCTCGAAAGATTGGGTATAGGAGCAAACTAGTAAAGGGATTCAAGATGGGTTGACTTATTGTGTGATAAAAAAAAATTATGCTCTTCTTATGTCCTATGGAGGATGGCTCGTGAGGAACCATGATACAAATGGAATATTGGCCATATCTACCATGTTTTTAGTAATGATTGGTGGATTATATGTAGTATACTCAATTCCCTATTTTCTCCTTTTTGTTTTGTGAAATTTGAATTCTAAGAAATGATAACTCAATTTAAATCTTTGTTGTTGCATAGCATTGGGGAAATAGACTCCCAACATGACAACATTTGCAAGGAAAAATATGTTGCAATTAATATTTTTTGAACTATCGATCACATGCTAATTGATTGAAACTACTATGATGGAATTACTTCGTCCACTATCAATAGCCATGACGAGCTGCAAAATATGATCTTTGCATGTCCCTCCAAACCTGAGATGTTTATTTTCAACTACTTCTCAATGAACATTCCCCTAAGTAAAACTATAGTTATGGATAGTAGAAGTGGGTCGAGAAAGAATATTGCAGTTGCTCTTATCAAGCACTTTTATAATCCCATTGAAGGTATCCAATGCATGATTTTACATCGAATTTTCATATCCTAATCTTAAGCTTTTAATTTATTGAATTCCTTCTTTAAAAAAAAATCTAGTTTTAATTGTTGTGATGAATGTTAAGTGCTACTTTATGGGTATAACATCAAAACTCTATAGTTGAAATGGCCTAGACAATAGATAGGGCTTGTGAGTGAGGAATCGACATTGTTTACAACCAGCATTAAGGAAAACATGCTTTTGGAAATAGGGGATGAGGACCATGTGGAAATCGAGGAAGTAACCATAATAAAAAATGCACACTCTTTTATCACAAAACTCCCCAAGGGCTATTACACTCATTTTTTTAAATATATCATCATAGTGATTGCATAATAGGATCATGTAATAGAATATAACATTTTTATTTACCTTCATTAATGATTTTGTATGCTCTATTTTTATTTACATACATCAATGATTTTGTAGGCTCTATGGAAGTGGTTGCTTGATAGATGTGTCCCGATTTTTTTTACTGTAATTTCGAGTGTCTTGGATTAGTTTGGAAGGGCATTATGAATAGAGACAAATTCATCATGGTTCTTTATATTTGGTTTAAAACATTTTTGTTTGGCTTAATAATATTTTATTAATTGAATTACTAAAACATTTTTGTTTGGCTTAATAATATTTTATTAATTGAATTACCTCCTTTG
>JASDQU010027345.1:17119-29380 GCA_032191745.1 Picea mariana
ATATACTAACCATTAACAGAAAGTAAGCATTCGATAAAACATCACATAGAACACAGGTTTTACCGTGGTTCACCCCCTCCTGGGCTACATCCACAAAGATTTGGCTTCTTTGCTCTTTTATTTAGTTTGCTGCAAAATCTAGCACTTCGCGCATTAGATCCTCAATCATACAATCATGATGAGGTTAAGGAACCTTTGTGAGGTGGACTAGATCACACCAAGCTCCTCAGCATGTGATCTAACCCTCAAAATCTACCTTACTTGACTCTTCTACAAATCAATAGCTTTCAACCACAATTATCAACAATCTTTTTCCACTTAACAAAAACTGAACCCTAACCTAGACCTCCTAGGTTCTTATTTATACTATTTTACAGGCTATAGTCATTACAATTCTTATCAAAAACCTTAACACTACCATGGCTAGGCTTGTCTGCCTTCTTGCACGTGGATTTTCCTCTTGCATGTTTTTTTCCCTTCTTTTTCTACATGTTTCTTTCTTTCCAGATGTTGTGCATGATCCAAAATTAGGTATTTCTTCAAAATAGGCCTACGCCCAATAGGCCCCCAACACTGACATGTGGCTCATCCCGAGCCACTCAGGTAGTGTGTGCTCCTTGTACTGTTGTGTCCCAACTATGGAACTTTTTCTGCTAGTTCCTTCCTTTTTCCTTGATCTGTGCAACGTTTCCTATTAGCACCTCCACTGACTGCATTGTTATCTCCTCCTGAATCAATTTTGTACCCTATGTCTATGCTTGTGCCATACTTTTATTCTATTCCTCCAACTGCAGAATGATATGTGTTGCTTGTTCTTGGAGGGGTTCCAATTCCGCTTGTCTTTCTTGCCTCTTTGTCTACATGGTTTTCAACTATGTCTGCAGCTTTTTCATTTCTTGAGTGTCCTTCAAGCACTCTGTGATGCTCATTTTTTTCTACCTTTGCTTTAGCTCTTGTATGGTAGTGCTTATTATCTCCTCTTCTTGGTCCCACTGTTGGACCTTCTCGTCTTTTTCCAGGATAGTCCATATCTACGCAGCTCTATCAAACATCTCTTTTACTGCCCTTGCTTCTTTCTCCATCTTAGCTATCTGGAGTTCACATTGTTGTTCTCTTTGCTCGCGAACCTAGGGAGGAGTCATAGGATTGATCCTTTCTTTGAGATCCTCAATTTCCTGCTTATATCTTTCAATTGTGTGTGCGATCATGTTGATATTGTCCTCTGCACTCCTCTCAGGTTCTTAGGGAAATGTTATGCTATCAGAATGATCAACCAGGAGTAATGGAACTCAGTTCCATTGTCTTGCACATCTCTATAGTCTATCAAAAACTGGTTCAACGGGTATGGCATCATGCTGAACATTACTCCTTTCGCGCATTGCGCAGCTACTACAATAAATCCTGCTGGCGCTTCTTATTTTCTACATTTCCTCAATAGTTTTCAAGCCATGAGATTGTTGGAAAACCTTTTCACATTATCATTGATATCCTTGAGTATGATGCCTCTATTTCCCCGACTGGTGCCAAACTATGCTTTGATCAAATTTGATATTTCCTTCTTGCACACCTTGTTAGCCATGTATTCCTCTGGCTGCGCATTGATTGTCGATAGTCCTGTGATCTTGGAAATCAATGCTACATCTATCTGTACTAGCGTATCCATCCATATGATGCCTCCATGTACGTAGGCGACTATATGATTGACGCAAAGCCCAAAATTCTTACCGCGCCTGAAATGCAGTGTATCCAATAGGTTCATCATACCATAGTTATACAACCCGATTATCCATTACACATGCTCAATTATTGGTTTACCTAGGGGTCCAATTTCCCTTTTGTTTTTTAAATAAGTCTCCATGACCAAATCTTGGAATTTTTTCACATTGCACACATCATGGTCTACATACCTAAGTTTTGGTACATTTCCCAGCATATCATCCACAGTTATCACTATGTCTGGGAGATGAGGTAGTCTAATATCCATGGTGTCATGCACATTCCTTTTATGTCCCACAGTAGATGGGCCTACATCTATCTTGTCTACATCTTCTTCCCTTTCAGACTCTGTCTAGTTAGTGATATCCTCAACCAACACTTCCTCACCTTTGTGAGTCTGTCACGGTCCCATTGTTTCATTAGGATTCACAGGTGTCTCAGGGTCAAGGTTCAAAATACCATTCTGAGCCCCAGAGCTCTACCCTATATCCCCTTGTTGTGTTGTTTATGTTTCTTCTTCAACCTATGTTAGGTTGATTGACTCTGTGTCCGAGGTGGTGACATCTTCCAACTTGACCATGTTTTCGGGCTGTCTCATTCTTTCCTTGCACCTCTAACCCTATCGAGTAACCCGTACATATTGGCCTAGAGCGTCAAACTTTCTTGGGGTCATTATCTCTCTAAGTCGCACACTCACTTGATTCTTCATAAAATTATAGCTAGGGTACACTTTTTGTATCCCGCTTTGTGCTCAAAAAATCGCTAAGTGTTGAATAAACATGTGCTTTCCTCCTTTTATAGACCCGATCCTGACGATTTTTCACTTTTTGCGTGCATTTTTGCCGAGTGTAATTTTTCTTGCGTGTTGTCTTCCGATATTGTCGCAATAATTGTTGCGTGTGACTTTTTCCACTCCTTGTGGTGTAGTCAACTTCTACGTAATTTTGTGTTTTTCTTTCCTTTTTCTATTTTCCTATTCCTATTTTTCTCTTTTTTAATTTCTTTTTATCAGTTTTCTGTCCTAATATTTGTTATAATATACCATATACATGCATTTTAACACTACGTTTTAACTTTTAAGGGTTAGTAGGTCGACTGTCCCTGTACAGTTTCAATCGACTACCATTATTCATTCCTTTTAGTTATGTTCCTCCCAAGTCTTTTAGTTGTATAGATCCCCCATTTGTGACAGGCTTTACTTCATATGGCCCTGGCCAATGCATCCTAAACTTACCAAGATGTTGAAAATTTTTACTGTCATAGAGAAAAACTAGGTCTCCCTCCTTGAAACTCTTCTTTTTAATTTGTTTGTCATGCCAGGATTTGTCTGTTACTTTTTTTACTTCCTGGTTAAATCCTATCAGAATCTTGTCCTTGTCCAATTCCATTAGTTGACTTAACCTTTCCTTTACTGCGCCTCTTTCTTTCATGTTGGTAATTGCTGCTACGCACAAGATGGGTACCATAAATTCTAATGGTACTACTGCTTCCTTCCCATACACCAATCTAAATGGTTTCTATCATGTCAAATTCTTACATGTGGTCCTATATTCCCATAGTATTTTTTGTATCTTCAAGTCCTAATCATCCCTGTTGACATTACAGATTTTAGTTAGAGCATTTTCCAAGATCTTATTGAAAGCTTCTAATGTTCCATTTTCCTAAGGATGATATGGTGTACTCTTCTGGTGATAGAATTCAAACTCCTCATTCATAGCTCTGATGGTATCATTGATAAAATGAGTTCACTGATTATTCATCAGAATCCTAGGACATCCAAATCTGGTGAGCACTTTCTCAAACAAGAAGTGTGTTGTTGTCTCTGTGCTACAGACTTTGACTGGTGCTACTTCTTCCCATATTGTTAAGTATTCAATCACAGTAATGATATATCTAGCTCCTGAAATTTTTTCTAGTGGATTAATAGGTCCCACAAAATCTATATCCCATTTTTCAAATACTTGCAAAGTCACTTGTGGTCTCAAAGACATCTCATCCCTTATGTTGGGTTTTCCAATCCTCTGACAACATCACATTTATAGAAATATTCCTTAGCATATTTATGGACTGTTGGCCACCATAATCCTATGCCCAATACCTTCTACAAGATATCTTTTCCTGCATAGTGTCCTCCAGCTATACCTTCAAGCGCTTCTATTAAAATTCCGGGCCTTTCATGTTCCAATACACACCTTCTCAGAATGTTATCTGCACCCATTTTGTATAAATGTCCTAAAATAAGTTGATAGTATACAACTCTTACTACCATATTTTTCTTTTGCGCAGTGCTAAAGTCTTGTGGCGCAATCCCTGTACTTAATTATTTAATAATATTAGCAAAATATTCATCAACTACCTTTACTGAAAATAGTTGTGCATCAGGAAAGTTGTCTTCCAAGTTGGTAGGTTTTTCTCCATTAGTTACCCTTGACAGGTGATCAGGTCCTGGGTTTATCTTCCCTCGTTTAACTATCACTTTGAAGTCAAATTCTTGGAATAACAATATCCATCTACAGATCCTTCCCCCCAACATTGGCTCATTGACTAGATATTTGAGGGCATAATGGTCTGTGAACATTTTAAAGTGTTTACCCAGTAAATAGAGCATGAACTTTTGAAGTGCATATACCATGGCTAGGCCTTCTCTTTATTTGGTGTTGTAATTATGATTTGATTCTGACAAATTTCTACTTGCAAAGGAAGGATGGTCTAAGTCCCCTGCTCCTGACTGTGCCAGAATTGCTTCAAGTGCTATGGTTGATGCATCTACATGCACATGAAATGTCTTTTCCTAGTCTAGGAATACTAAGATAGGTGTTGTGACCATATTTTCTTTTAAGGTGTCCAATCCTTGTTGACAGTCCTCATTCCACTAGAATATGATGTCCTTCTTTAACATTTTTTCCATTGGTGTAGTAATCTGTGCATACCCCTTTATAAACTTCTTGTAATAGACTATATGTCCCAGTGTTGCTCTTAACTGGTGCACTGACTTTGGTGGTGGTAAATTTACAATGACTGCAATCTTAGCGGGGTCCACTAGTAAACTTTGTTTACACACTATATGTCCTAACAATATTCCAAAAGGTGTCCCAAAAATACATTTCTTGATATTCAACGAGATCTGACATTGTTTACATATTTCCATCATCCAGTCCAGTCATCCAAATATACTTCTAAGAAATGATAAATGAATTCCTTAAAAGCATCTATGACTACTCTTGAAAATAAGGCTGGTGCATTCTTCATCCCAAATGGCATGATTGTATTTTGGTAGGATCCCCATTCTGTAGCAAAAGTATTATTATACCTATCGTCTAGAGATATTTTGATCTGATGGTATCTTGAGAATCCATCTGTAAATTAATATGCTTCCTGGCCTCCCACATTCTCTAAGACTTCATATGTAAAAAGAGTAGGGAAAGTTTCATGTAAGCAAGCATCATTAAGTTTCCTCATATCTAGACAAATCCTTATCTCCCCTTGTTTATTTTCTTGGACTACCATAGGATTGATCCATTGAAATTCCTCTACTAGTTCTATGATACCAACTTCCAACATTTTGTCAATTTCTACTTTCTCTTTCTACTTATACACTAGATTCAGTCTGTAGGGTATTTTCCTGATAGGTCTAGCCTCAGGTTTGAGAGGTATCTTCATCTCACCTAGCTCCCCTACTATTCATTTCATCTCTATAAAGGTCATTGGAAACCGGTCATTGTATTCGTGAAATAACTTTGTTATTCTTTCTATTGTTTGCTCATCCCAATAGTCTCCAATACTTTCCATTTTAGGATTGTCATTCGTCCCAATGTTGACTTTATTTACTTTAATTGGTGTAGCAAATACTTATGATTCCAGAGATGGACCTTCCACCTCTCTTTCTCCTTCAATCTTTGTAATCGAAATTTTGCGTGGATCATATTCATCAGGTGCTTCCTCTTCCACATGATAGCATGAGAGTAACTCTTTGAAAGTTTGTCTGTTTTGTTGTTGATATTCTATCATGATTTCAACTTACGGTTTATCAATAAATATATTTCCTTGTATCAGATTCAGTGTTGAATCCATGTTGGGGTTCTCATGTTCAAATGAGAAGGTTACTACGAAATTCTGTCATAAGCATGTCCACTCCGTAGTACCTCAGTGCATCTCCTAGTCTATATACTAGTTCCCTAGAATTCCTTCCAATGTATGGATAACATGCTGAGGCCATTCATTTGGTGGTGTCATCCTCCACTATGCCTTGCACTTATATAAGTGTTCAACTGGTGTATCATGTCCATCATACCTATGCATTTTATTGCTCCCCTACTCTGTGCCAAATATAATGTACAATAGTCGTTTACATTGGTACCGGTCCTAAATGGTTTCTTTGTGTGCACCCCACCATCTTGCAGGTGTGGTCTTGAGTGAGATATCTAGGGATAAGAGCCTCTAATTTTCTAATACTTCCTCTTCATATTTTGTCAAAAATTCCTCCAAGTCATTTAACCCATGAAAACTGGGAGGTTCTCTTATCTTTGTACCAACCCATCTTACTACGCAGTCTATTCTTGCTCACCTCCTTGTGGAAACTTCATGTAACCTTTGTTGCAAATTCTCCAAACATGTGTCTTAGTCAGAAGCACATGATGTAATTATTCTCTCGCTGAGTACCCCATCTACAGTTGGGTTAACATAATCTTCTTCTCACGCGGTGGTTCTGTACAACTGGTTTATTTCCTCTAGATCCAAACAAGTGGGTTCTACAAATATTTATCTTCTGATGGATCCAATGGTGCAATGACTCTATATTCACTTGATTCAAATGTCAATTTTCTTGTCTTCAGGTTGGTTATAGCCTGGTTATAAAATACCCAATCCAGTCCAAGCAATGTTGGGTAAGGTGTTGTCCCATCTACTATCTTTATTACTTCAAAGTCTGCCATAGTGCACACTCCATCCAGATCTACTATCACACCTTTAAGCCTTCCAATTGGTAATACTCTATGTTGATTTGCTAGTTTCAGTTGGACAAGCAAATAACCTAGTGTGGGTTCTCCCATACACTTCCATGTATCTTAGGTAAGACATTTACTTCAGAGCCTAAGTCCAGTATAATATCTCCCATATTGAAATATCCAATATCATAATTTAGTCTGAATTCTCTACTTGTCCTTCTTCTAGTATGAAGATGATTGACTGTTTTCTATTCCAACTTCCCTTCCTCCTCTCTGTTACATATATCTAGCATATTTTGTAAGACCTTAACATATGATGGCTCATTCAATAGCTTAACACAGGACTCCAAAAAAGTTTTTATGGTACTTACTTTCTCTAAAGGCTATCCTTTACTGGTATGGTCCATTAAGGAGGGAATCTCATACATTGGTAAGTTATGAGTCTGTTGCATAGCTGATGTATACACACAATTTTTCTTCAGAAACTCATGTTTGACCCCCTTGAATATTTCATTTTCTTCTCGTGCATCATACTTCTTATGTGGCTCAGTATTCTTCTTAACCCATTGGTGTTGCGTTGGATCTTTTTTTACTACGTCAGTTCATGTCTTGGCTCCTCCTTGGGTGACTATGTTGATGTTTCTCCAATCCTCCTTGGATTTTGCAGAGATCCACTGGACATTATGGTTGCTTTGGTTCCTTTTTTCTTGGATCTTTGCTAGCGGTAAAAACCCCCCTATGGCTACACCAGGGTTTACGATGTAGGTAGATCAATGATCATGTAAAAGTATCCTACTCTTCTCACTACCCCAAATGTATCCCAGACTCATGCATGAAAGACAAAGTAATAAAGATCAGGTAATTGTACCTTTTACTTTGTGTCTGGTGTTTATCCTCTTGCGTTTGATAGCTCCGCTGACTGCAAACCTCCTCCCAAGGCTGAATTGCATTCACAAACAGATAAACATGAAACTAAAAACATGCATTTCATATATAAATCATGGGTTGGATGTTAGAATGAAACATAAATCGAAAACAAACATTTGACACATCATATTTCGGGACAAGCAAAATATTTCTTTTATTGATATCACAACGATTACTTACAATGAGGTCGAAAACTGCTCCATGAACTTAGTCCAGGATCCTCTTCACCAAGCTCCAAGTGCACCTCCATGTATCTTTCTCCTCTCACACTTTTTCTCAGGAAATGGAACGGGTTCTTATGGAGGAAAGGGAAAAATGGGGAATTCTGATGGAATTCTCACAACAAGGTTGCAAATGCTTGGGGCAAGGAGGGGATGTGAAACGAGAAGATTTTCACTGTTCTTATGCTTATATATGGAATGATACCACAACACCTCCATTTATATGACAAGGATAGTTATTCGGTTGGGTGACGGGCTATAGGTGGTGTATCAGTTGGGAAACTACCCAATAGCCCATAATCTCATTGAATTCCTTGAAACTTTTTAATTTTTGCAACTTTTATAAGTATATGTGGGTTGTAATGATGCAACTAGCATATGAACGTGGGTTGTAGTGGTGCAAAAAGTGTATGCACGCAAGCAATAGTGGTGTAGGGCACGTACATATTCAAAAATAGTGTTTTTAAGAAGAGTTGCTCAGTGATGGCTTGGCAAAATTTGCATGTAAAAGGGCCAAATGCCAATTATGCATGTATGGAGAAAATTAGGGTTATAATAGATGCCCCCTAATGTGTGAGGTCAAAAGAGCATCTTATGTCTGAAATACATTACAAAATATTCACCAATGTATGGAGCGAGTGAGCCTGGGACTAGAGTTCGAGATGTGCCATCTGCAAAAATAACAATTGTCTCTCCGAGGCGGGCATACCCATGCTCGAGATGAAATAAATCATGGTTTCCAATCAAATATACTACAAATCCATGTCATATAACTATATAAAGTGTAGCCGTGAGAAATACACAGTGGATATACATCTCAAAATCAAAGATATACTTATATAGTATCCATCTTCAAGAAGCTAATAATGCATGATGGTTGGAGATGAGGCCTTCAGAGCTCGAGAAATAACTTCAAGATCTTCAAAACTTGGGTAGAAGTGTAATGTGAGTGTACGATTTCACTACCCAGAGGTCTTCGACGTCTCTTTGGGAACAAACAAGAGGATCTCGGTGATTAGGCAGAGACTTCAGTGATTTCGAACAACTTGATTGGACTTTTGGGATGGTTGGGCATGAGGTCAAGAGAAAAACTTCAAAAAAGCTGACTCAGGCTGGGTAAAACTTCCCTTGGACAAGAGCATGAAATATGATCAGACTCAGGAAGCATGATATTGACATAAGTTCATGATGCAAGAGGCAACGCAAACTCTCCATATGTTTGGAAGAATAACCAAACAGAGGAGGACACAGCTCTATGTAGCGAGAAAAAATTTAAAGTCATAGTCAATCCCAAAGCTTGATGAACAAACAGAAGGATGTGCTTTGTCGAAGGGCGACTCATTGTGCTGCCAAAAAAGAATATATATTTCCCGTCCTCTTTTTGGGGTATTTTTTATTTTTTTTTCTTTTTCAATATTTTTAAAGAGCTTGAAAAAAATTAAAGAATGCTATGTTACAAAGGAGGAACGAATGTCGCAAGCATACTAGTTCCAAGAGCAAGGAACACACTAATGCTCAAAGTAAGGAGACATGTACGGGAAAAGGACACTCGGGAAAAATTCCTCCATGGGTCAAGGTGTCAAGTCGCAGAGGAAAAGTGTTACAAGGCTTGTGTATAAGGCATGCTTCAAAGGTTCAATTGAGAGAAACATGGAGCTGACATTAGGCCAAAGACGCAGAGATGAAAATGTGATTAGCAGGACATGATGAAAACCCCCTTCAATGTATTTTTTATGAGCCCAGAGAAGGTAAGCTCGGTTGTTTTTTCATGTTTAGAGAGTTTGAAAAAACGTAAAAGAAGACTCCACTGGGGTACCTTTTTCGAAAATATTCTAGTTGGTTCTAAAAAGGGGTAAACTTGTACCGAAAATACGTCTATTAAGAACCATTTTAACGAGTGTGACACATACAAGATCACTATGTAGCCTTTTTCTAAATTTAGTCTCCTTAGCCTGAAAAAGTATAAAATTTACTTAGGAGAACTCTCCCGGCGAGACGAATCTCTCGAGGTGTACCTTTTTCCTCCTTAATCTACAAGCTGGAAAAATAGGTAAAATCATGCCAGTAGTTTTTCTTCTGTACCAATTTAACGAGTGTGAAGGAACAAGGTCACTCGACAATCTTTTCAATTTTAAGGAGTCTGAAAAGAGCTTAACTATGGACTCTGTAGGGGATGTTTTTCTGGACCAATTTAACGAGTATGAACGAACAAGATCACTCAACGATCTTTTCAATTTTAGGGAGTCTGAAAAAGGTTAACTATGGACTATGTAGGGGTTCCTTTTCGTAAATTTATTCCCTCGGGCTTGAAAAAGGATTAAACTTATACCTGAGAATACTCTTCTAGCGAACCGAAGTTCCTAGAGTATAACTTTGTTTGTAAAATTGACCATCTGGACCGAAAAAGGGGTAAACTACCACTGGACAGACATACCTTCAAGTTTTAGTTTGGTGAGCGTGAAGGACAACAAGATCTCTTGGCAATATTTTCATGTTTAAGACTCTAAAAAGGGATTAAAGAAGACTCCAAGAGGTTTCTTTTCTCATTTAATCCAAACAAGATTTAGAAGCATAAATGTAGTCTCATCGGATGTTGCTTTCGAATTTCAAAGCAAGCTTGAAATTCAACAAAGTATGCTCATTTTTGGGAGTCTTGAGGGTGAGGCCAAGAGTGATGATACATCAGACGTATGAGGCTCAATATTGTAATCATGACAGGACTAACAAGGACTCCCAAGCCTGAAGTCATTAGAGACGGCATGGACGCCAAAATGTAACAATGATCTATCTAGGGCATACATGTAAAGGTAGGCTCTACCACCTAACCACCACACTTCTAAAACATCAAAGATGGTTCCATGTCGTACTTCAGTGGGATCGATCCTATGGCAAATCAGAAAAGACAATGAGATGCAAAAAGTGGAGGTGAAATCCTAACTTATATGAAAAAAGTTGGAAAAATGACTTTTACCAGAGGACCTTTAAAAGTGGCCCATCTCCAAAAAAACTTCCAAACCAAAAAGTGCAGTGCATCGTAACATCCAATGAAAAACTCAAGAACCACATTAAATGATTTTAAAGCCAGATAAAATGACAAAAGGATTCAAAAAGTGGAAAAAAGGGCCAAAAAAATCTATAAATAGAAGCTGACAGCTCATTTTCACCATTGCAAATTGAGAATTAACCAAAAAGAAAAAAAGATCCCTTTGTTAAATTAGTTGATTCCGAGAGCTTCAGAGGACAAAACGAACTACCGCTTGGACCAAGTAAGTATAAAATCATCCCTATTGCATTTCCATACTTCAACTATGCATTTGTTTTAGTTTTTGAGGGGTGCACCCTCCTAAAAAGGGAAGCCCTACGTGTACGCGGAATGTCCAAGGACAAACCATGTACATCAATGGGTAGAAAACAGTCTTCCCACGGATGTATGCGACTATGTCCAAAACAGCCCACGTACACCCTCAAACATGTTGAAAAATGAAAATGCAAGAGCTAACTCGCCTCTTAACTTGTCATGTGACAGGATGTATGTCCACTAGAGGGAGAGGAAACACGAGGCGATCAATGTCTTGGTAGATGAGGACCTTGCTGCTATCATGGCATTGAAACAATGTGGGTTACAGGATTTCTACCAGTGTCCACTCATGAGGGCACAACCCAAGTTGTTGAATGCCTTGGTGGATTATTGGCACCCTGACGCTGAGGCGTTTATTCTTGAGGGGAAATCATTGACTCCAACGACTGAGGATATATACTTTCTGATTGGCCTCTTGAGGAGAGGGGAGCCAGTCAATCTGCGTACGTTACCTCCTGAGCCCCACAACATCACTGATCTGATCGGAATGCATTGGAAGGCCGGCACTGAGAAAGTAGGTTCTCAGGTGCCAATCCACAAGATTACCAACCTATCACTGAAGGTGATAGTTTTTCTTATTGGGTGAATCGTTAGATCTGTGGCCTTACATCAGGCATCCCAGGCACACATGTATTTTCTGATGTAGTGCTTAAATGCATGAGTATTCAACTGGAGTGTGACCATCCTTGAATGCATGAAGAGGCATCTCACAGAGTGTGGAGGGCAGAGTAACAAAAAATTCGGGTTTGATACTGTTTTGTGCTCCTTTTTCTTTGAGAGGGTACCCAGCCTTAGTCCATGAGAGATAGTGTGGGGGTGAGTGACCTCCTTGCCAACAGTGTGTAGGTGGGTGGCATTGCTACCACGACAGGGGGGAGGAAGGACCATAGAGGCCTTCGACGATGCATTTTTTGACTAGTGGAGACGGTAGATTCTAGCGATAGAGGACTACCCCTATGTTGGAATCAACTTTTTTAGGTATTTGGACATGCCTCTACCTCCTGGAGAGGAGCAAGGAGAGATGGGTACATTTTTTTTTTAAGTTATTTAATTTTTTAATTTCTTTTTATATATATCATTTTTATGTGTACCAGAG
>JASDQU010027346.1:5431-15759 GCA_032191745.1 Picea mariana
CCTTCCTTGTCACAGATTGCATAATTGGGGGATGAACCATCCCAATTGAGAATACTTGTGGATGCAACAGAAGCTCGACTTCATAGAATCTAGGAAGAGAAGGAGAAGGCTACAAAATCCTTGAAGCAGGAGAAAGAGGAAGTCTTGCACAATTAGGAGAAGTGTGGGACATGATAGCAGCCCAGGAAAGTGAAAGTAGAGCTTCAAGCGAAGCTCCAAAAGGAAAAGGCCTAGCTATAGAGAGAAAAGGAGCAGTTTCTCCCAGAACGGGCCATAGTCAAAGAAGTAGTGAGTAAAGCATGTCACTATGTTCCAGGCTTGGCACAGGAGGAGAAAGAGTTGGTCGAGTCTCAAGTAGTGAAGCTCGCTGAGACCCTCCAGCAGCTTCAAACCAGGAAAACAGACTTGGAGGCCTAAACAGTACCGAGTACTCCACAGGAAGTACGTGACCAAAGGGAGGAGACCACTAAGAACACACTAATAAGGATAAGAACCCTCACCTCATAATGAAAACAGCTGAGTGATATAAGTGCACATACATATGAACGCCTCACCGAGGATCCAGAGCTAAGGAAGATGGAAGCGCAATTACAAGAGGTGCAGCAGCAGGAATTTTTGTGCAGGCACAGATGAAGTTTCTCACTACGGTAGAAAGAATGAAGAGATCCCAAGAGAAGTGCGCAGTACAACAATAGATCACTGCCATCCAGGGTAGGGTAATGGAAGCCACACAGAAGCTGCAACCTATGTAGGATGAAGCCTACAAGGTGTTCGAAGATATTGATGGACAGGGCTCACAATTGGACCAAGTGGTTACATCAGTAGAACAGCGCCTGGAAGGGCCTGTTACAAAGAATATGATCCAGGAGCTCGCTGAGAAGGAGGCTCAGGAGAAGAAGCAAATCGAGGCAACTCGACTTAAGATTGAGGCCTTTGAAGAAGCGTTTTTTGCACTTGAGTGACTCGGGATGAGTCACAGGTGAGTGTTGGGGGGTTGTTATCCCTCGACCAAGTTTTGAGGAAACCTTGGTCAGATTTGGACCACTTTTGGATTTCACACAATGGTCGAGGAAGGAGCACCTAAGCAGAGTTGAGATCGAGGATCTCACTTATTTTGTGGGCTATGTGGACCTAGTAAGGGGTTCTTTAGGGTTTTTGTAATGGGTTATAGGATGTCAGCCCATGGTGTTTTCCCATGTTTGGCCCTATTGTAATGGTTTGTAGAAGTATAAATAAAAGAAGAATGTATGGTAGAAGTAGTGTTGTTTTGAGTAGTCTTTTGAGCTAAGTGAAAGTAGTTGAAAGGATTTGTGCAAGGGAATGTATGTATGTTAAGGCTTTGTGCTTGATAGAGGGTTGGCTCTATGCCTTGACCTAGTTTTGGGAAGGAGGATCTGGTGCTCAGTGTGCAGATCTCCTGTCTAGTTCGAAGCTTGAATATGTGGCTTAGTGCACAGGAGTGGATGAATGTAATATTCGAGCACATAATAAAAGAGGTGAAGTGGTTAATGGGTGTATCCCCACACTAGGGTGAACCACGTACATGTGGTGTCTTATAGTTTGATTTGTGCAATGATTATCTCTGTTATATTTTCTTAAGTACTTAGATTAGAGATGTAATGGATATGGATATGTTGTTTTATTGATTTGCTTATGTTAGAATTCTAGATCTGATTCAGAGTGCTAAGTGCTAAGTGGTTGAAGTGCTTAATCTTTGTTGTACTACGCTAGATCTATCTTAGATATGTTATGTGATGTTCATAAGATGAACAAACTAATGTATGTCACTTCCTAAGCATTAACAGAATACCCTGTGAAGTGTTATTATCACAGTTCTGTGTCCCAGCTAGGTTACAGACACCTACGTCTTGTAACCCCCACTGCTTCTACCTTAGGTGAGACTTCGTTTGCCTCACAGGTGTTGCCAAAAGGGCCGATAGTCAGGATTTTTTTGGTGCATTGTTAAGCATTGAACCCTGGGTTTACCCCTGTTCCAACAAGTGTATATTCTCTTAGTGGGCCATTTTCCCCATTACGGGAGCCCTAATTTGACCTTAATAAAAGCATCTTGGAACTAGTTTTCCCTCCAAGTTTTTCTAGGGGTTTATACCCGAAAATATCCGTGTCTTGTGTGTGATATTTTTGGTTTCCTAGTTTATTCTTCCACTGCATGTTTAGTTGATTACTCATTTGTGATTTTAGTAGATAAAGTGATTTTATTTTGAGCTAATTGTCAGGTGTTGGGTTGAAGTGGTAAAATATCAACATGGTATCAGAGCATACCAAAGGTTGAATCTAGGAAAATCAACATAGTATGAGAGCAGGTTTCTCTGGGAGGAAACCAAGCATAGAATGATAGATCTATGAGATTTGAGTGACCAAGGGAGAGATCGAGTTCAGATGTAGGGTTACAGGAGCACATATATGGGATCAACAGTGGCGATGTGGGTGATTGAAGGACTAAGAACAAATCCACTATCTTTTGTAGCAGATATGTCAGATTTGTAGGAGATCTTAGGAGATCTATAAACTATCAAGCATGAATTGAAGGAACGATTTATAGGAAACAACAGTACTGAGGAAAAACATGTGTTTTTGTAGGTGTACATAGGTCATAGAAGGAACAATCACATACATATTTGGGTTGCAGTGGTGAAATTCGTGTACATATGTGGGTTGTAGTGGTGAAAGTGGTGTAAAAGGCCATACAAGACAATACAGAGGCAATTTCAGTAGAAAATTGTGTTGGGTGACTTGTTGAGCCATGGAAGGAGTTCAGGAAGTCAATGAGGAGATATTAGATATGTGGAGAAGGACTTTCATCTAGATATTTGAGCCACATAAGAGCACATAGAAGCAGAGAAGGGATTTTTCTGATGTTCATGTGTCATCCACTTAGGATCAAAGATAGACTTTTTCTCAAGTGCTTAAGCCACAAAGGACAATGAATCAAGGGGATATCATACGGGTGAAGAAGGATGTTCATTCAGAGATCATATGATCAAAGATCTATTGGAGACAGTGACTCATAGATGGAGAAGACAAGTGTGTAGGGAAGAGTTTGGGGAAAGGAGTAAAGGGGAAACACGGGAGATGTTAGTCAACCAGCAAGATCAAAGGATTGATCTTAAGATTTGTAGGGCTTGGTTATTTTCTTATTTGTATTCCTCAGGTCAACCATTATCTGATGACAGGAGCCTATAAAAGGATCCAAGCAGATCTTGGATCATGTCAATGGCGGAGAAAAAGGAGCGATAGGTTCCAAAGGTTGAGCAKMTTAAAGGGAGTCAACCTTTAGGTTTAGCTGGGAAGGAGAAGCCTTCCAAGTCTGTCATATAAGAGTCATGGTATGAGATGGCCATGCAAGATAAGCAGGAGGCGTCTAGGATCATKTTCAAAGGTAGTGAGTCTTCAAAGACGAGTCAAAGCAAGATGGCGGGGATAGCTTCAATGTTAGAGGGAGAAGCCAATCACGTGGATTGGAGAGCATCCATGATAGAAAATATGGTAGCGAATATAGAGMCAAATCCAGGTGAGAGAAGTACCTTCCTATCTAAGAGGGAGTGTTGATGTTAGTGGCATCCTAGAATAGGTACTTCCACATYGGCATGTTTCTAGCATGTGGAAATTGTCAAAAGCCTTATATCCTTGAGTTTATTTTAGTTAAAGTAAAGTTACTTTATTAGTTAATTGAGTTATTTAAGGAAAATGATAAAAGMAATTAGCATGTAAATATTAAATGGGTGTGAGAAGTAATCTCAACTATCAATCACTTTGGATATTAGGTTTAKATTATAACTCATTATTATAAAATCAAGGCTAAGGTGAAGGAGGAAGACACCTGTGAGAGACTTTGGTGATAGATCAAGGTCGATAATTTTGGTGATATGCCAAGGCCGAGGATAGAAAAGAAGGACTTTTTTCTAGTGTGAGGAGTGTAGAAGCAAAGGAATTTTGCTTACATGAGAATGAGGAGATATCACTGGTTGGGTGAAGAGATTTCATCCAAGTGTTGATGCAGAGAGGGTTGGATCATGAAGGACCGTGATTCAAGATCTTCGATAGGTGGAGAAGGAATTCCATCTAGAGGTCATATAGGTCAAGGAGAATAGAGAGTAGAGGAAGCCACATGTGGGTTTTAGTTGATAGCAGCTAGAGGAAAGCATAGCACCGTGTGAAATTTTTCATACAGAGTTTGCGTACATGTATGCAGGCCTCAACAAAGATAGTCACGTATGTATGTGGTTTTGTTGAAGGACAATAATGTACATCTCGGGAAACATGCTAGTACAGGGTCGTACAACAACACATGCATTGCCACGTTTATCTGCAGCATATATTCTCTTAGTGGGCCATTTTCCCTATCACTGGAGCCTTAATTTGACCTTAATTAAAGAATCTTGGAACTATTTTTCCCTCCAATGGTTTTCCAGGGGTTTATACCTGAAAATATTGGTGTCTTGTGTGTGAGATTTTTGGTTTGCTAGTTTATGCTTTCGTTGCATGTTTAGTTGATTACTCTGTCATTCTTTTAGTAGATAAAATGATTTTATTTTGAACTAATTTCCTGGTATTGGGTTGAAGTGGTAAAATATCAACATGGTATCATAGCATACGAAGGGTTGAATCCAAGAAAATCAACAACTAGCACTATAGCTTCCCCGATGGGTCCGTTCAACTCAAAAAACAATTGGTGATATTGCCAATGATCCTTCATATCAACGTCAAAAACCTTCACAGTTCCAACGATCCTCTTCTCTTTTAGCTCAAGTTTCAAAGTCTCATGATCCTATCACATTTGCAAAAGCTTCAAGTTATCCATATTGGGATACATCAATGAATGAAGATTATCATTTTTTAATGGAAAATGATATTTGGGATCTTGTACCTCTTCAAAAAGGAAGAAAACATGTTACATGTAAATAGGTGTACAAAAATAAGTATGCATCAGATGGAAGTGTTGAAAGACACAAGGCTCGGTTAGTTGCAAAAGGGGTGTCTCAAGTTGAAGGCATTGACTATAATGAAACATTTTTCCCCATAGCCAAAATGAATTCCATCCTCCTTTCTCTTTCCCTTTCTACCTCACATAAATGGGAGGTCCATCAGATGGATGATAAATATACCCTTTGTGCATGGGGATTTGCAAGAAGAAATCTATATGGAACAACCTCCTAGCTATGTCCAGAATGACTCCAGCCGTGTTTGCCACCTTAAGAAATCTCTTTATGGTCTTAAGAAAGCTCCTCGAGTTTGGTATGACAAAATGAATTGATTTCTTCTTGATACCATATTTTCTAGATGTCATTCTAACCCTAATGTCTATACCAAGAAAGTAGGAATCCATCCCATAATCCTTGTTCTTAATTTTGATGACCTTATCCTCATTGGTAGTGACCCAAAATGTTTAAAGCATGTGAAAACCATCCTTAAGAACAAATTTGAAATGATCGAATTAGGATATTTTCACTATTTCCTTGGCCTCCAAGTTTTACAAACCAAGGAATGCTTGTTTCCTAGTCTAAGTATGCTTGTGACCTTCTTCGTTGCTTTCACATGGAAGATTCTAAACCAACCCTTTCTTCCTTCTAGCTTGGAGTCAAACTTGTTGTCACTTGTACGTTTCATAAAGTTGATGCCACTTTGTACCATTAGTTAGTTGGTAACCTCTTATATTATATTCGTAGATATCTTGACATTTCCTTTGTTGTTGGTCTTTTTTCCTAGTGTATGAAAAAACCCCATGAAATTCATTGGAAAGCAACTAAAAGGATACTTCATTATTTTTGGGGTACAATTCGGTTTGGGATACATTATAGTTCATGGGGGACTCCTTTATTGGTTGGTTTCACCGATTCATATTGGGTCAATGACCCTGATGATCAAAATTCTACTACATGTTATGTTCAGCCTTAGTTCAGGACCACTCACTTGGGCCTGTAAGAAACAACATGTTATTTATCTTTCTTCAATAGAATCAGAGTACTGAGTAGTGGTTAATGCAAGTCAAGAAGCCTTGTGTCTTTGAGAGATCCTTTCAGTGTTTGAATTCCAGTAGTAACATCCAACCACCCTCTGGTGCAACAATCAGAGTTCCATCAAGCTCGCCAAATATTCAATTCAACCTCATCGAAACAAATACATCGAGATACACATGAACTTCATCAGAAAGCTCAATCATGATTGAGTTATTGAATTTTTATTTTTCCCTACAAAATATCAAGTTGCAAACATTTTCACAAAGTCTCTTACAAAAGTGAAGTTTTCCAAACTTCTATCTATGTTAGGAGTTCATAAAGTTGTCATTAAGGGGGGATATGATCTAATCCTTTTTCGTTCTCCTATTGTGTCACCTTTGTAAATCCTTCAATTATATCCCAAGTTCTTCTTAAGGTGGGATGTTAGGATATTTAGACACTAAGGAGTTAGTTAAGATCAACTTGTTTTAATGTGTCGTTAGGTAAAAGTGTGTTTATTTAATATGCATTTGTAGTTAGGTAATCCGACAGTCACAATACGTCCTTGACATGGAGTGATCCGATGGTTCATATTATTCTCAATATTAATGACTACA
The DNA here is from genome assembly GCA_032191745.1 of Picea mariana. Taxonomy (NCBI): domain Eukaryota; kingdom Viridiplantae; phylum Streptophyta; class Pinopsida; order Pinales; family Pinaceae; genus Picea; species Picea mariana. The sequence continues at coordinate 12,006 of JASDQU010027346.1, forward strand.
TTTATCCATGGATTAACACCTCATTGGTCCATGATCTCTATTTAAAGAGCATGAAGGGTCATTTGTCAATGTTCGATTGTGAGAAACTCTCTTGTAAATCTCTCTATAATATTTTATTTTTTCATTATTAAATTGTTCCAAGGGGCCACGCTGGCTAGGGTCGTGGATGTTTCCCCACAATGGTTTTACCACATAAAAACATTGCTACATTGATATTTGATCTGTTTGTTGAGTGGTTACTGAAGGTGTTCGTCCTTTGTTGGAATACATGTGTTGTCAAACAAGGAGGTGGAAATTTGAACACATCTTGTGAAGTGTTCATGTCTTAAAGCCTTACTTGTTGGATGACATCACCTTTGAGCTTGAAATGTGTCTTTTGGAGTGGATAACTTCACAGGTGTGGGCCTACTTGAGAGTTAGGTCCACTTTGTATTGTAGACCTCCTTTACCTTTAATATAATAGAGGAAGAAGAGAGTCATTTCACATCGTCATCATCATGATTATACTCACTCTTAGTAATTGTCTTAGATAGATGTCTTGTAGGGAGAAAGACAATAGGGTTCATGAGGAATCCCTGGGTGAATATAAGGGGAGAGAGAGAGATGATTGATCTTGTAGACTCATTCATTGACACATTTGGATTAGAGGTTTGAGGAGAAAATCATTAATCTCTCTCTCTCTCTCTCTCATGTTCTCTTATTTGTACTATATATTTTGGTCTTAGAGTGATAGGATTCTTGGCAAACTCAAGGAAAAATATAGGGCTAAGGTTTTACCCTAAGGAGGTAAAGGACATAGGATTTAGGATAAACCCTAGGGAGGAAAATATAGCCTTTATATTTTCTATGCTAGTAGAAAAGGAGAGAGAATGATATGCCTTATACACTTGTGGGATGAGTGTAAATCCTAAGAAGGATCTGTGGCGGATAAGGCATATCATTCTCTCTCCTTTTCTACTAGCATAGAAAATATAAAGGCTATANACATAGGATTTAGGATAAACCCTAGGGAGGAAAAGATAGCCTTTATATTTTCTATGCTAGTAGAAAAGGAGAGAGAATGAGATGCCTTATACACTTGTGGGATGAGTGTAAATCCTAAGAAGGATCTGTGGCGGATAAGGCTATAGTTTTCATGGTTTCCCTAGCCTAGGTTTGGAGAGATTTAAATTGCACCAACTTGTGCTAAGATGTTGGTATGTACATGTGTTTCATCTCATATATGTTAACGAAGTGTTGCAGTTGTCAAATCATTGTGTACTTGCATATTTTATTTTAAGCTTGTGTTGTCTTCTTGATTGAATAATTTCCAACACTTATTGTTCATTATAATTTGACATAACATCAAGTTGAAATTGTTAAGTGATTTAACATACATCTTGAAGATAAGAGGGAAGATTTGATGTAGTAATTTTTTCTATAATAAAGTAACTTCATATATTTTATATGCATGGAAAGTGTGTCGTAAGGGATGAAACTTATTTCTATTGAAGTACACATGTTTGGAATCTTTTCTCTTAGGTTTCCTAGTGATTTGGGTTGAAAAGAATTGAAGTATTGTTTTTTTTTTTTTCTATTGTAATTAAATACTTCAAATCCACCCTAAGGCTAGAAGTTCACAAAGATTAGATCCGAGAAACCTTTGGTGTGAGGTGAAATTTTTGTGCCATCTTCAATGTTTGTGCCATTTTCTATTCCTATTCTGGTTTCTTCTTCTTCAAATGATAACAATGAGGATAAAAATCCACATCCGCCCACTCACCTTCCTCCAGATGATTCCATTGAACATGAACCTGAACTAGTGTTGATGTTAGTGGTAGAAATAGACAGGAACTTCCGCATTGGCATGTGTCCAACATGTGGAAGTCGTTGAAATATTTATATCCTTGAGTTTACTTTAGTTAAAGGAATGATTAAAGTAAAGTGTTTTTATTAGTTAATTGAGTTACTTAAGGAAAGTGTTAAAAGAAATTAGCATGTAATCTTAGCTTCTAAATTCTAAGTGGGTGTGAGAAGTAATATCAACCGTCAATCACTTTGGAGATTAGGTTTAGATTATAACTCATGATTATAAATCATGGATAGGGTGAAGGAGGAATATTATTTTGTGAGAGACTTTGGTGAGAGATCAAGGCCAAGACTTTTGGCGAGATTCCAATATCGAGAATAGAAAAGAAGGACTTTTGCTAGTGTAAGGAGTGTAGAAACAAAGAAGGACTTTTGCTTACACGAGAGTGAGGAGATATCACTAGTTGGGTGAAGATATTTTGTCCAAGTGTTGATGAAAAGACGGTTGGATCACTAAGGACCGCGATTCAAGATCTTGGATAGGTGGAGAAGGAATTTCATCTAGAGGTCATATAGGTCAAGGAGAAGAGAGAGTAGATGCATCCATAGGTGGGTTTCAGCTAAGAAGCCAGAGGACAGTGTACCACCATACAAAAGTTTTCATACAAGGTTTTCATACATGTACGAGGGTCTCAGTGGAGACAGTCACATACACCTTGGTAAACATGTTGGTACAGGGTTGTACAACAACACAAGCATTTTCAGAAATTTTTGTAGTGTATATTCTCTTAGTGGGCCATTTTCCCCATTACGGGAGCCCTGATTTGACCTTAATAAAAGCATCTTGGAACTAGTTTTCCCTCCGTGGTTTTTCTAGGGGTTTATACMCAAAAATATTGGTGTCTTGTGTGTGATATTTTTGGTTTCCTAGTTTATTATTCCACTGCATGTTTAGTTGATTACTYAGTTGTGATTTTAGTAGATAAAGTGATTTTATTTTGAGCTAACTATCGGGTGTTGGGTTGAAGTGGTAAAATATCAACATGGTATCAGAGCATACCAAGGGTTGAGTCTAGGAAAATCAACATGGTATCAAAGAAGGTTTCTCTGGGAGGAAACCAAGCGCAGAATGACATATATATGATATTTGAGTGACCAAGGGAGAGATCAAGTTTAGATGTAGGGTTACAGGAGCACATATATGGGATCAGGAGTGGCGAGGTGGGTGCTTTAAGGACTAAGAACATTTCCACTATATTTTGCAGYAGATATGTCAGATTTGTAGRAGATATTAGCAGATCTTTAAACTAGCAGGCATGAATTGAAGGAATGATTTATAGGAAACAACAGTACTGAGGAAAAACATCTATTTTTGTAGGTGTACGCAGGTCACAGAAGGAAAAATTACATACATACGTGGGTTGCAGTGGTGACATTCATGTACATATGCGGGTTGTAGCGGTGAAAGTGGTGTACAAGGCCATACAAGACAATATAGAGGCAATTTCAGCATAAAAATGTGTTGGGTGACTTGTTGAGCAATGGCAGGAGGCTGGGAAGTCAAAGAGGAGATATTATATATGTGGAGAATGGATTTCATATAGATATTTGAGCCACATAAGAGCACATAGAAGGGATTTTTCTCATGTACCTATGTCACCCACTTAGGAGCAAAGATAGACTTTCTCTCAAGTGCTTGAGCCATGAAGGACAATGACTCAAGGGGATCTAATATGGGTGAAGAAGGACGTTCATCCAGAGATCATATGATAAAATATCTATTGGAGTCAATGAATCATAGATGGAGAAGACAATTTTGTAGGGAAGAGTTTGGGGAAAGGAGTAAAGGGGAAAGAAGGGAGATGTCAGTCAACCATCAAGATCGAAGGATTGATCTTAGTATTTGTAGGGCTTGGATATTTTCTGATTTGTATTCCTCATGTGAACCATTATCCAATGATGGGGG
>JASDQU010027347.1:0-16828 GCA_032191745.1 Picea mariana
TTAAAATCAAGTGTTAAAATTGATTTATTTGAAGCAACTGTTAAAATTGATTTAACATTTTCCACTTGTCTAGCATTATACCGTTTCATTTTCAATGTGTGTATTGTTTATATGTATATAGATCTGTTTATATATAACCAAAATAATTGTGTGCTTAGCTTGCAAGTTAGGTGGGGTTGGAGCTAGAGCTTGGCCCAGGTTTATATCTAATTAAGGGTTTCAGGGCCCTAGGCTGCTTTCAATAGATATATATTTACCCTATACAAATTATTTAGGGTTGTTTAAATTTCTGGGTGGGAACAATTCCATTCCTAAATTGGGTAGGTGGGTAGGCCCTGGTCCAAGCTTTTAAACTAGGGATCTAATACCATGTGTAAGGTCTTTGTCCCCACAGAGCCTTATAAAACACATGCTAAAATAAAGAATAAAGAAAAATGTATGATGTACAATTTCATCATTAACTTATAATCACTGATTATTCAACATAAATTAAATTTATGAACAGCATGAAAGTAAATTTAATTAACAACCACATAACACATTAAATTCATGAAATTACATACCTCTGTCTGATGCTATTTCTCCAACCTCCATTTGTTCTCACTGTTGCTCTGCCCAACTCTGCCCAAAATTGAATCCTTCCTCCCTGCCAACTAGGAATAGAGACTATCTGGCTCCCTAGCTCCAGGATTTCATGAGGATTCTTGGCCCTCGAGCCCAAAACTCCCAGCGACCTGGTGCACCACTGTAATAGTCCACACAAACTCCAGACAAAACCAAAAAAATACCAAATAGAAAATGCAGTCCTTCTCTCAAAAAAATGCTTCGTCTCCCCAAAATTTCATAATCCCTCTAACGAAGGCCTCTTACCCCTCCTATCCTCCTCCCATTCATTGCTTCCTACCTTCCTTTAATGCCACCCACCTTATCCCTCCATTTAATACCTTATCCATCCATTCATTACCCTATCCCTCCATTCAATACCTTATCCCTCCATTCAATGCCCTTTCCCTTCATACGTAAAGTTTTCTAATAATAAATTAAAAGTTATTAAGCCTTTAATTTGTTATCCAAACATTAAATGTGTTAATTAATCAATTAACTAATTAATCAACATATATTCAACAATAATTAATTAATTAATTAATATTATTAATAAATAACCATCATTTAACTAATACACATTAGGACAGTTAATTATTTAGTTAACTATACTTGATAAACCTTAAGCAACTATTTAACTAGGGTTGTTACAATGGATTGGTTGGAATCACATGTGTGATACTCAACTGTAAGACAAAACGCTTGAGTTTGATCGATGATGAGGGAAAAAGACGAGTGATTGTAGGAAGAAACCAGGGAGTTTCCCTAAGGTTCATTTCTTCCCTACATCTATAGAAGAGAATGTGCAGGGGATGCAAGTTATATGTAATCTTAGCGTTGAATGACAAGGGCGTGGCAAAAGGATTAGAAAAACTTTTGGTAGTACAAGAGTTTGTAGACATGTTCCTAGAAGAGTTACCAGGTTTGTCGCCCGAAAGAGAGTTGGAATTTACCATCGACTTAAAGCCTGGAACTGAACCGATATCAAGAAGTCCTTATCAGATGTCGACCCCTAAGTTACAGTAGTAGAAAATGAAACTAAAGGAGTTGTTGGACCTAGGAATTATAGGTCCAAGTGTGTCACCTTGGGGCATGTCTATTATTTTCATACAAAAGAAGGATGGGTTGTGGAGACTCTGCATTGACTACCATCAATTGAACAAGGAAATGATCAAGAAACAATATATGTTGCCAAGAATAGATGATATTTTTGATCAAATGAAATGCGTGATGATGTTTTTTAAGATCAACTTGAGATCAGGATATCACCAGTTACATATCAAGGAGGGAGACATTCCTAAGACCACATTCAAGACGAGGTTTGGGAATTATGAGTTTACCATTTTACCGTTTGGACTAACAAACACCCCAAGGGTATTCATGAGCTTCATGAATGTGGTGTTTCACGAATACTTGGAAAAGTTTTTTCAAGTATTCAATGATGACATTTTGATATATTATTGAACGACGAAAGAGCATGATGAACATTTGTGCTTGGTACTACAGTGTTTACGAGAGAATAAATTATACGAGAAACTGTCGAAATGTTGTTTTTATCAATCGAGGATTCATTACTTAGGTCATTTTATCTCTAGCGAAGGCAGCGCTATGGATCCTGCAAAGGTAGAGGATATTATGGAATGTCTTGTGTCGATTAACATACCAGAAGTACATAGCTTCATGGGTTTAGCTAGATATTATCGACGGTTCATCGAAGGTTTTTCAAAGATAGCAAATCCAATTAGGGAATTGCAAAAGAAAAATAAGAAGTTTGTATGGACGAAGAAATGCGCGGAAGCATTTCGAAGGCTCAAGGAGCTCTTGACAACAACGTTGATACCCAAATTCCCCGACATGGATGAGGAATTCTTGGTATGCACAAATGCATCCAAGGAAGGCTTAGGTGGAGTGTTGATGCAAGAGGGTCGAGTGATCACTTAAATCTCAAGGAAGATAAGAGAGAATGAGGAGAACTACACAACACATGATTTAGAGTTGTTAGCCATTATGTATTCCCTCAGAGTGTGGAGGCATTACTTGATTGTATGGAAATTCAAACTAAAAATAGACCACTATGGTTTGCACTACATTTTTACGCAAAGTGACTTGAATGCACGATAAATGCATTGGTCAGAACTACCTAGAAAGTATGATTTTGAGATTACCTACATAAAAGGAAAAATGAATAGAGTAGCAGATGCGTTGAGTCGGAGACCATGCATATTTTCGGTGATACCTCTTCAAACAAATCTTTGAGAAAATATTCTAACTATACAATGCAATGATGACTGGTATAAATAGGTTACAAAAAACATCAGACAAGACACCATGTTGGTACCTAGGTTTCAAGGATATACTTTGGACAACGATAGATTGATGAGATATAATAACTGGATTTACTTACTTCCTAATGAATAATTAAGAAGGTTGATCTTAAACGAAGCTCATAGAGCAGTGTACATCACTCATCTAGGAGTCATGAATATAAGGGAAGACCTTAAGCCCTTATTCTTCTGGAAAGGAATGAAGGCAGACATAGTCAACAACATGGCAATATGTCTAGAATGTCAGCAAGTGAAGGATAAAGATAGACATACGACAATATTACTACAGCCACACAGTATTCCAAGATTGAAATGGGAGGTCATTTGGATGGAATTCATTGTGGGATTGTCGCGGATGGCAAGGAGGGACGACTCGATTTTCGTGGTAGTTGACACTTTGATGAAGAGTGCACATTTTATCCCTATGTGTGCAATGTATCAAGTGCCATACATATCTAGAGTGCTTATCAACAAGATTGTGACATTGCATGGCGTGCCTAAGAGGATCATATCTGATCAAGGATCGATGTTTACAGGACGATTTTGGACTAGTTTCCAAGAGGCCTTGGGAAACCAACATAACTTTAGTACATCGTATCACCCAGAGATAGACAGGAATACATAAAGAAAAAACCACATTTTGGAAGATATGTTGTGTATGTACGTGATGGACCAACATAAGCATTGGGAAGAGTTATTTCCAATGGAATATTTTGTGTACAACAACAACTATAAAATCACCATTAAGATGGCAGCTTTTGAGTTTCTTTATGGGTGACCATGTTGGATGCCTTTGAGCTCGGACCGAATTGAGGATAGGGTATTTGTAGGACCAGAAGCAATCCAATAAATTGAAGAAAAAATGCAAACGATAAGACAAAGGATTAAAGAAATGCAAGATCAGAATAAGAGTTATGTTGATGCAGATCGCGTTTACCTTAGTTATGAAGTCAGTGATCGAGTATTCTTGTGGGTGAAATCACACAAGAGTACCATCAAGTTTGGAAAGGGTGCTAAACTCTCTCTTAGGTTTGTGGGACCTTTCGAAGTTGTGGAAAAGAAAGGGCCTGTGGCCTATCGACTAGCCTTTCCTGATTCTTTGAGGTGTATGCACAATGTTTTTCATGTATCGTTTTTGATAAATTATGTTAATAATCCTACACATGTGATTGACATGAGTTCCTTGCGGGTGTCAGACAAGGGTGCACTCACGACGGAGCCAATCTACATTCGGGACCATCGCATTCAACAACTAAGACATCCAAAATTCGATCAGGTCAAGGTCCAGTGGGACAATTATAGTCCACACTTGGCTACCTGGGAGGATGCATATGATATGTGCCAACAATTTCCATTTTTGTTTGATAGTCAGACATTTAAATATTGTCAGATTCTTTATTTACTACATTTAGATACTGTGAAACTTCTAGATGAATTTTAAAATAAGAGGGGGTGTATGTAACATCCCTCTCTTGCGATCACATGTTATTTACTTATTCTTTAAGGAGACTTGCCTGCAAGTGATCCGATTTCAATATAAGGATGCTTTTTCACTTATGGATTCTTGTGATCATGTCAATGGATTATGATGTTATGTTATTTGATATCTTTGTATTGACATATGTTATTGACAAGTTTCCCCTGAGTGTGCAGTACACTTGACAAATTAAGGATACCACTAGAATCAATGGGCCTCCTTAGACTCTGGATTGAGTCAGGGAGTGAACTGTATTGGTTTGGGTATTTTTATTTATTCATATATGGCATATGATTGGGTATATTATGATTTTTTTTATGGATCATTGACAATGTTTCGTTGACAGATGCATGTTGACGATTTCTTGCTAGTCAAACTCACATAAAGAGTAAAGGGGAAATGCACAAAAACTAGATATTGAGGGAGAGGTATGGAAGAAGCCCTGTCACAGTCGACTAGAACTCCCACCATGGCTTGAATTGTAGGTTAACGATTACCTACTTCGAGAGATCCATGATTTTGTGAGGGAATATTGAGATAGTCACTCACGAATATTCTAAAGGGAGTGCAATAAGGCAGGGTCCTTATTCTTTAAAGGCCCTTAGTCTCTCACAAGGTCGCCTGCATGGAGTATTGACTCCAAGGGTTGTGTTAAGTTCCTATACCAGATATGAAAATATAATTCAATAAGACCAAGAATAAACCATAAACCATTCATGATAACATGAACACAAGAATATATAGAAAACCCTTGAGGTAGGGTAATACCATATATTATTCCTTAAGGAAGGAATGCACTCCTCAAGCAACACTTGTTTGTTACAATGACACTATTCTTCACTATATTTCATTGCATTTCTTACACTTCTTTATATAGCTCTATGTATCTCTTAGGAACCTTCTAGGGAGATTTCTCACATTTATTGCATCTAACTACCATAGTGGGCCTTTATTAATATAGTGGACCTAGTCCACCTTACATTGAATGACCACATTCTCATATATTAAATGACTTCCACTAATAACACATAACTACATTTCCATTGGGTAACTTCCTAGGTACCCCGTATTACCTCTCTAAGTATACTACATTTCATCCCCCTTCACATGTTTTGTCCTCGAAACACAAGAAGAAACCATACAATATGATTAGCTAAGAAATGTATCCAACTGGTACCAAGTATGACCATCCATCCATCCCAAGGGAAGTCGAACATGATGTCCATATGTTTCCTTTCCACCCTGATCTTATCTACATTATGTTGGTGTGGCCATGAGATTAGTTATTTAGCTTGATGTCTTCCTGTAGTGCTAGTAGGCATCCATGTACCTCTTGATCGGTTTCCTATCTGGTGCCCTGCTTGAGCATAAATGTGTTGATTCACACGCCCTTTCCTTCATAATTGTTGTGTCTCTAGATGATGTGGATGGCGATATACAACAACTGTAGGAATTTTCTTTTTTTATTCAAATCAACAACACTTTGTGCCTTTGAGTCAATGACCTCCTCAACTTCCTAATTATGTCCTTCCTGTATTTTTTCTTCGTCTCCTTCTGTAGACTCTGCCTCTGATTCAACTTCAAACTCAGCAATAACCTCTTTTCTAGCTTCCATTCATCCCTCTTTCTTACTAAGAGACAAATCCTGCAATGCAATTTTCTTTTTCTTGTACCACAACTTCAAAAACCTCTTTTGCACATTAATATTAATGGTACCCACTAATTCTATCCAAGGATATCCCAAAACAATATCCACTTCACCCATATCTATAGCATAAAAATCTGAATGCAACACATATTTATTCATACTGAGCTTCAAATCTTTAGAAATTTTAATATTTTCACCCTCAACCTATGTGCTTTGGATATTCTTTGCAAGAATTTACAATCTATTAGCCAACTAAATATTGATAAAATTATGCATGCAACTAGGGTTAATAGAAAAAATAACCTTCTCCTTATGAATACAACCATGAACTTGTAATATAAATTTTCAACATGAAAATAAACTTTTGGTGATTTCTTTATCCTTACTCTTTGTATGAGAACACTTGTCTAAAAGTAGTTTTTCAACCGCTTCCTCAGAAAATGACATCCACTCAGAATGGTCAGATGATTTCCACCATATTAGAGAATCAACTTTGAAACCCCAATTTACAAAATATTTCCACTACCCTTTCCATAACGACTTGTGAGATTGTATAAATTATTCAATACTAGGGCCATCATCTCTTCCAGTAAATAATAGCATGCTTTGAATAAAACTTCAAAAAAAAACTTCCATGGAGAATTCACATGAGCACTTGGACATGGGACCCAGGCTTACAATGGCGGTTGGACTACTTCATCATGGTGGATTTCCTTTCTACATGGGACCTTGGTTCTCCAGTATTATTCAACATTATTCTCCATAATTATCCATGGGACCATGGTATATGGTTGTACATCAAACGTTGAGGACAACGCTTTCATAAGGCGGATGGAATTTAAGGTAGATAGAGTGGTAGTGGGGAGGCCCATAGGGCCCATAGTGATAATAGTGGAGTCAATTGAATGTAAGATGGACTAGGCCCACTATATTGTTAAATAAGGCCCACTATGGTAGTTAGATATAATAAATGGGTAGTTAGATGTAATAAATGTAAGAGGAATTCTTAGAAAGTTCTCCTTCTAAGAAGTCCTCTTACATTTATTACATCTAACTACCCATTTGTTATATCTAACTACCATAGTGGTCCTTATTTAACAATATAGTGGACCTAGTCCACCTTACATTCAATTGACTCCACTATTATCACTATGGGCTCTATGGGCCTCCCCAGTACCTCTCTAGTTACCTTACATTCCATCCCCCTTATGAAAGCATTTTCCTCAATGCTTGATGTACAACCATATACCAGGGTCTCATGGATAATTGTGGACCATAATGTTGAAGAAGACTAGAGAACCAAGGTCCCATGTATAAAGGAAAGTAATCATGTTGAAGTAGTCCAACCGCCATTGTAAGCCTGGGTCCCATGTCCAATTGCTCATGTGAACTCTCCATGGAATATTTTGGAACCCAATAACCAACTAAAAATGATGCTCCAAATACTAAAACCTGTCATGTGGAGCCAAATAAGAAGATCCATCCACATAGTGGAAAAGGGTCATAGCCGAATATGGAAGGAATAATACCACTGTATAATATGCATGATGGACACTGGTAATAATCATTGGCTCCTAATTTGTTACATCGATGCTCTCTACAGAAGGCCGATTAGAGACATCAAATAAAATATAAAAGTGCTTATCATCCCATAAATGACAACTATCCATATACCAATCATCACAATCGGCCTCCATATCATACCAAGCATATATTTCTTGATTATATTCATCCCTTAGGTCTGCCATAAGAAATATCTTCTGCATGCTATCGAATGAATCTTGAATACCTTGAAAACTATCATTGAGGTCATATGTGAGGCCATCTACAAAGTCATCCAATCTGTCATCCAATGTGTCAAACAATTAGGCTTTGAATGCTTCAATAATTTCTTTGAGGGGTTCAAAGGAAATATCCATCTAATCACCTTATGAAAATTTATGAACTCTACAGTCTCACTGCCATCATGAAAAACGCTAAAAGATAGAAAATAAATTACGATAGAAAGTCGCGAATTTTTCCAAAAAAACCCTGAAAAACAGTTGAATTTAAAATGCTCATAACTTCACTTCCCGAACTCCATTTCGAATGATTTGTTTTTTTAAATTGAGTAATTTTCCAAGAGGAATTCAAATACCCATTTTTTTTTGTCCCAATTCAGATTGTAAAGCTTCATATCTGAACCTAAAGTGCATTGCTCTCTTTTTCTTCCCTAGAAACATTCTACAAAAAGAGAAAAAAATTTATTCCCTTCTTTGGCCAAGGAAAGTTCTCTGATACCAAGTGTTATGTACCTATACCTATTTTCCGAGAGAAATTCAAATACCCAATTTCTTTTTCCAAATTCATCTCATAAAGCTTCAGATCTAAACCTAAAGTGCGCTGCCTTCTTTTTCTTCCCTAGAAAAATTCTACAAAAAGATCAAAAAAATTCTTCCCTTCTTTGGCTAAGGAAAGTGCTTTGATACCAGTTTTTATGTACCTATAATTTTTTTGCTCTTTTTGCAAAAAAAATCTTCCTTCTTTTGGCCAAGAAAAGTGATTTGATACCAATTGTTAAGTTCCTATACCAAATATGAAAATATACTTCAATAATACCAAGAATAAACCATAAACCATTCACCATAACTTGAACACAAGAATATAGAGAAAACCTTTGAGGTAGGGTAACACCATATATTATTCCTTAAGGAAGGAATTCACTCCTCAAAAAACACTTTCTTGTTACAATGACAATATTCTTCACTATATTTCATTACATTGCTTACACTTCTTTATATAGCTCTCTGTATCTCCTAGGAACCTTTTAGAGAGCTTTCTCACATTTATTACATCTAACTACCATATTGGGCCTTTATTAATATAGTGGACCTAGTCCACCTTACATTGAATGACCACATTATCATATATTAAATGACTTCCACTAATAACACATAACTACATTCCCATTGGGTACCACCCTAGGTACCCCATATTACCTCCCTAGGTATACTATAGGTTGGACAACTACCAAAACAAGTCAAAGGCGAGTGACACCCTTGGAGTATGTAATGCGTCTTGAATGGAATGTCGCATAATTAAAATTTGAATCAAGGGAGAGTGGCACCCTTGGAGAACAGAGTGCGTCTTGAAGGACACACCACGGTATATAAAACAAATGAGTCAATGAATGTAGGTTTCCTAGAAAACTTGAGCGAATGTTAAACCTTAAAATCTTGATCACCTACCGAATTAATTAATTGACTAATTAATCAACTAAAGAATGAATTTATTAAGAATAATCCCTAAGGGTCTAGGCATTTGCAAATAAAAGTTTAACTAATCCTAATTCTAAGTGAGTGAGAAGAATAAAAACTAAAATTTTAAATTAATTGATGAAGGGATGAATTAAATCAAATTAAGAATCAATGAAAATGAAAATAAACCCTAAGGAATGATTAATACACTTGTGCAAGTAAACACTAAATTAGAATTTAATTCAGAATGGGATAAAGCATATATATATGTAAGCATAGAAAAGTATCTAGTCTAGTCTAACTAAAGAACTTTTCTAATTTAAACACAACTTAGTTTTAGAAAGGCGTCAGTCATTAAAAGTGAAATAAAGGGAATAAAGGGACAAATAGGAGTGATTTTAGGATGGGTGAGTGAAATTGACATTTAATTTAATTAAATCATGGATTTATTGGTGAAACTAAGGGAATGGGTGACAAGTGTATTGGGGGAGTAATTCCTAATTAATTTTTAAAAAATGAATTAAATGTGCAAATTCCAAGTCGTCTCTAAGAAAAATTCTATAAAAGAAATGGCTGAGAGGAGGAATGGAGGATGACTGGTATGAGTAAGGTTATGATGGAGAAATTCTGACTGGTTTTACTTGTGAGAGTTGAGATACACAACTCAAAAGAGAGAGTGGTAGCTCTACCTTGCAAGAAAAGATGGGAGCTAGAGTATTCTGGCTGTGGTTGTGCATGGCCCTTTTGTGGCTCGAGGGGCTAAGGAGGAAGAAGAGTACCCCTAGCGTTGGCTGGGAGGTATCGGTGAAATATGTAGGGTTAACAAGATAGGAGATGGACAAAGTGCAAGCGCAAAAGAACTTCTTAGACTTCATTGTCTTCGATTACAATATTCCTCACTGAATTATTAATTGTAATGTATTATTATTTTTGTATTTTTATTTGAAGTCATAATTTTTTAAGTGTTTCTTGTATATATACTTTTGGGGGGATAATCTCTGCATTATTGATTTAAGGTTCTTCCTTTGAGCTTTAGGTAGTCACTTTCCCAATGAACCCTTGTTCTCTGCATTTTTAAATCACCCAACTCCTCCCTCTTAAATTTTCTGAGTTTTACTAATCTAGTCTGCAAAATTATTTTTATGGGTGCTATCCCGATGATTATTCCCTTCAATATATCTATGTTGGAAGCCTTCCCTATGAATTTTATGGAACTATATATTATCTATTTAACTCAACTATTTTACCCTTTCTTTTCTCCGCAAATCTTCTCCAATTTCTCGACGAAAATATCTCATATCACCTAATGATTCTACCTTTATTGCTAAACTTTTTTTTGGAGAAGGACACAACCTCTTCAATTAATTTGTTTCCCAAAAATCCATTAACCAAGTTCTATGTGTTTGGTTGTGTGTGATTTTCCTTCACAATGTTTCTCATCCTCCAACATCACTTTTCTCTGCGTTTACAAAGGATGCACTATGTTTTGAAGGATTTATCACCCAACAAACAATACATAAAGATCCCATGTGTTTTTACCATGCATTCTCTTTTTTTTGAAGGATTATCACTCAACAAAAAATAATTAAAGATCCCTTGCATTTTTACCATGCACACTCTGCCTTTTGAAGAATTTATCACCCAACAAACATTACATAAAGGCCCCCTACGATTTTACAATGCATGCTCATGTGTCCTTCCTAATTTAGGACACCACCTAGTCCTTCTTTACTTGCATCCACACATACAGTAAAGTCTTTATCTGGGTCTGCTACCTTCAATATGGGTGCAGTTGTCAATAATTCCTTCATCTTGTTAAAACTGTCTTGACACTTTTATGACCAGTTAAACTTGATCCCTTTCTTTTGTAATGATGTGATAGGGTAGGCTATCTTGGAAAACCCCTCTATAAATCTGTGATAATATCTGATGATTCCCATGAATTACCGGATATCTTCTACATCCTTAGGTACCGACCATTCCATGATGACTTTTATTTTCTTAGGGTTGACGACAATGCCTTCTGCTGAAATTACATGTCCAAGATATTGTATTTTCTTTTGATAAAAGTCACACTTATCTAATTTGGCGCACAGTTTGTGTTTCCTCAATGTTTGTAGAACTGTTCTTAAATGTTCTTCATGTTCTTCCTCCATTTTATAATACACCAGAATATCATCGATAGATACTAGTACGAACTTGTCTAAGTACTGATTGAAAATATTGTTCATCAGGCACATAAATGTGGCTGGTGCGTTAGTGAGTCTGAAAGGTATGACTATGAATTCGTAGTGTCCATATCTTGTTCGAAAAGTTTTTTTTCTTATATCCTCATCCTTTATCCTAACATGATGATGACCGGATCGTAAATCCAATTTCAAAAATATCTTTGTCCAACAATTCTTGTAATTGTATTTTCAATCTTGATATACTCTTTGCCCAACAATTCCTGTAATTGTATTTTCAATTCTGTCAATTCTGGTAAACGCATTCTTTAAGGTGCTTTTGAGATAGGGGCTGAACTAGGCAGTAGGTCTATGGAGAAGTCTATTTCCCTTCTAGGAGGTAATTCTGGTATCTCATCAACAAACATGTCTCTAAACTCACGTAGGACAACAAAATATTCTAGCTTTGGCTTATCTTGTTTTTCTAACAGATTCATTACTTGGATGGCGTAAACTTGGCAACCCTTTCTTATGCATTCTTTTAATTGCATTGCTGAGACTTGTCTAACTGATACTGGTTTTGGTATACCTTGGGTTGTTCTGGTAGTGTCATAATCGTCTTTATAATTAAGTGTCTTTGTATAACAATCTAGAACTTCTTTGTGATTTTTCAACCAATCCATTATGATAATCACATCATAAGATCCTAGTGGTAGAATGTTCAAATTTGTTTTTATGTTTTTACCACCTAAATTGAATTCAAAATCAGAAATGAAGTCAACCACTTTCCTTTTTGTCCCTATTTCTAGTTGTACCAGCCATGATTTTTCATGTTTTATCCTCTTAAGTTCATTTGACTCTACTACACCCGGTGTGATATAACTTAACATGGCTCCAGGACCAATTAAAACAAAAATTTGGGTGTTATGGATTTTACCTTCGATTTCCACCACCGCAGACTGGTGGTAAGCTTGCCGACCATTTTCGGTTGCATTTATTCGATGCAAGCTTCTGTCCACATCACCCATCATCAAGGCTTCTTGTAAATTGTGTACAACAGTTTTGTTTGCTGAATTTAAACTTGGACAGTTCCTCCTTAGATGAGGATCTCCACATTCCCAGCACTTTAATGGTTCCCAGGGACTGTCCCCAAATTTCTTAGTTCCCAGATTTACCGGTTTACCGCAACCTTGCACACTTGTATTATTGGAGTGAAAATCCTTTCTAGGAAAGATTTTTGCTGCATTCCGATAAGGAGCTGGATGGAGTCCCTTCTTCTGTTGGTTCATTCGGTCTTGTTTCTTATCCTTCCAGGCTTTGGGAAACTCTTCCTGCTATTTGTATTGCTCGTAGCACATTTGTGCTTTCATGAATACTTCACTCAAGGACTTGGGGTTGTAAAACTCAATTTCTGTCATTGTAAGCTGTGGTAAACAACTTAGGAATCACTAGATTTTTACCTTGTCCTCCCTGATATAACGTACAAACCTTTGTGGTTCCAGGAATTTATTTATAAGATCCTCCATCGTCATCTGACCAAATCTTAATTCATAGAATTCTTTCATTTTTCTTTCATACTAGCTTTCATATAGGTACTTTTTTTTGAAGTATTTCTTAAAGTCAGACCATTCCATTTGTTTCTCCTTTAGGCCTTTGGCTAGTTTCAGATCTTGCCACCAAATGCTGGCTTTTCCTTTCAAATTGTAAATGGCCATTCTAACCTTCATATTGCTGGAATAGTTGTATATTTGGAAATATTTTTTTATGTCTAATAACCATGCCTCAACTTCCACACCTGTTCTGGATTCCCCATCAAATGTAGCAAGTTTAATCTTCTTGAATTCCCCTTCAAGGTGATCTACTTGTTTCCTTTTTCTGTCTGGTTTTTCTTTATCTTCGGCTGAAGGGGTACCCTCAGATGAGTTGTCCTCTTTTTCTGCTTCAAGAACAGAGTTCTTGGAGGCCCTCTTACTGACCTCTTCTCCATGATTATCGTACTTTGGGATTTTCTTGGTTACTATGCTACGCAGCAAGACTTCATTTATCTCTTATTGTTCCTACTGTGCTTTCCTCAGTTTCTCATTGTCTTCTTTGAAAACATGTAGTTCAACAATAAGATTCCTCATTGTTTTCAATCTTCCATAGGTGAGCTTCTGTCACTATTATATCTTGGATCTTCAGGAGGTCCCTCCTGTGAATTTCCTTCCATTCTGATTTTTGCATCATCCTGAGTTGCTATAATTCACAGAAAACATAAAGGGTTTTCTGTTTGTAACAAAAAGGTTTATTAGTTTTGCATAAATCAAAATATGTGTTAAGTAACTAAAGTGGCACTATTCAGGTCCAGTGTTGTAACCTTTTTTCTCTGATACCATGTGTAATAGACCTCAAAACTACAAAAAAAAAAAAAAAAAATTGTGTTTATACATCCATCCTTAAAAAGATTCGATATTCAAAGAAGGTATGCTTTTCTATTATATTGTTCAACTCTGAACATTTTCTAGAGTCCTTGCTGTCGTCGACTGACATTACTACCCAAATTAAAGTTTTCAAGTCAACGTTATAAGATGTGCATACTCCACATTCCAATATTCACTTAAAGTCTTGTAATTATAATTACTTTCATATCTGTATACACATATACCCATTGCAATAGGCTTAGACTACAAATGACTTTTGGACTTTTGGCCTAAGCCTTATGCATTAGACTAAAAACATATTCACATGAACTCGATCAAAAGGACTTAGGTAAAATGTAAAGAGTTAGATTATACTCCTCTGCGAAATGTTTTAATACAATATAATCATACCCATTTATTTTAAAAGCATCCGGATAAGGGTAGTGGTTAGGTAAGGACTTTCTGGTAAACTCAGTGTACGAATATACTATAACCCTCTGCCCATGCTATAAATCTCACTCGGCTTCACCTGTCCAATATGTAACATCAACTAAACACTGTATTAACTGCGTTCATAGTGATTTAGGGTTAAAGGCTTCAATGAGTCGCATAGGCGATTCCTTAATCCGTAGCCCATTGAATGCCAAAGAAGAGATAGGTCTGATGAGAATTAAATACTAGCTAGGCCATAAAAGGGGGCAGGGTGTTTGCTAAAGTCGAGGCCATCACCTGACCTATTGCCCAATATGGATGTGCCAAGTCTACCTCATCACATGGCCTTTTGTACCCACAAACTTCATTCTTCGAGGAAAGGGTTCTCTAGGTTAACGAAATTTTCTCTTGTCGTGGGGAGGTTCTCTGGAAGCCTATCTCTATGAGTCTATTTTGTTGGTGAAGGGAAACAACTTTGAGGACTTTTGTTGATGGAGGCAACATCTCCATCTAACCAGCTAACAAGTTTTCTCATTAGCTCTGCATATCTATTCATGGATTAGTGGTCAAGTTCTCTTTCTCTTTTAATCACCATGGATTAACCTATGCACCGTAGAGATTATAATGACTGTGGGTAGATATTTCCTCATTACCAAATCTCAAGAAAAAGGGTTCTTGGAAAGTTCCTTGCTCCTGATAAGTAGTTTTCATTACTATATCCTTATCTATTCAGGGAGTTTCGAAAGGCTTGATACCTCATTCCTTTGTTTTCTTTGTGTTTCATAAGTAGTTTTCCTTTAGGGAATGATGTTCCCACTCTACTTTACTATTATGTATCATCGATTGGGTATTGCGTTTATGCGGGACTTCTCCAGAATTCCATTCCAGAGGCTAAATGTATGAGGGTGGGAATTACCCTATTATTGCAATATATTATTGTCCATACTGAAAGAATTTTCGTTTTGTAGACTCTAATTACTTGTCCTGGTTGGTATTATCCGAGTGGTATTTGAATAATGTCTTCCCCATCCCAACTCTATTTATCCTCCTGTAAGATTTATTTCGCTTGTACACAATCCTCACCCAAAAACTATAACTCCAAGGAAAAATCTGAATAAGCCCTTTATAGATTTATTCTCTTGATCTTGAATTAGACTGGTAAATACTTACAGATTCTGTAATGACTTACCGTGGTCTATCATTATGTCTGAATCACTTCATGTTAATTAAATCCCCTCTTTGTTATCTTTAAAATCGATTTTTGTATTTACAGTTTAGGCATTTTCATATTAATTGTTTCAATTTTATTTCCTTACGAGGATTCTGTCTATTATAATATCTGGGTCTCATCTGTACCTCGAGAACTAGAGTATACTCATCCACTGATTAATGTTTCTAGAATTGGTGTTGGAATTACTGTTATATTTACGAAAATCATATTTTCTTGTATAATCCATTTTCTTTCTTTTGAGCTGGAAGTTGTAACTAATGATGGGGCCCTATTTTGATGTGAGGGTACCCATCAATTTATTCAAGCTCTCTCCTCCCCTTTCGATTTGCTGATGGGCCACTACTAGGAAATGGAACACACCCACGAAAAACCTAAGATAAGTACATGTTCTGTCAAATGATATATTTCATTCTTTTGATAATTTCATTCACCCTTCTTTTGTATAGTTACTAATATTTCAATGGTACAATTTTGCAGAGTTCTCATCGGTGCAAGATTTCAGATATCCAAGCCTATCCTTGGCATCAAAGGTATTCGGGTTCCGTACCCGTAACCCTCTTTGTCTCATATTTTTATTTCTAGAAGAAGGGCATGGTCCCTTTCCAGTCCTTTTATTAACAGTGTAGTTCTATTCTGGCTTCAGTATCGTTCGATTTAAGGGTAAACCCGTCTTGTGGTAGTATTCCTATAGTTGGAATAAAACACAATATGGGGTATTTATTTCTTTCAAATATGGATGAGATATGTAATGTGTTCCTTAAAATAATTTCAGGGTTTTCATCCCACCTACCTGTAATAGCATACTAGTTATTTCATCAGTTTAATATATCTTAGCACCATGTTGGCTTCTTCAAAATTAGAATTTTGAATTAAAAAAAAGGTACTCGGCTATTGCCGAATGTCCGTATATCTTATTTGTAGTTGACTCTAGATAGCATGATGGTAAAATAAGTTCAATTTTCACCCATACTATAATTGTATTAAACGCTTCCCTTTTTTTATTACTAGGTGATTATGTTGTTGTTTACAAAGTTATGAATTTATCAGGAATATGTGTAAGTCATGTAAAGTTTCTAGGTTGTCCTTTTTATTTCTTTGGGCCTTTGTGCCTCTCGTGATTAGTTTTGGAAAATTGCTTATGTTAACTGATTCACTCCAAAAATTAATTCTCGTAATTCGTTTTGTGGTCCCATAGACCAAATCATCCTATAACTTTCCATTAAACACCTGTTGATATAAAAATATGTAAATTCTGTAGGTTCTCTATAATAATTCTTGGAATTTTCAAGGTTACTAACATACCTATATATATA
>JASDQU010027347.1:16964-29297 GCA_032191745.1 Picea mariana
CATGGAAGAAATCGCAGCCAATTACTATACTTTTGTGCATACCTTTATATATAAGATAGTAAGTATACGTCCATACATAGATATATCTACATTATTTA
Source organism: Picea mariana (assembly GCA_032191745.1). Lineage (NCBI taxonomy): Eukaryota > Viridiplantae > Streptophyta > Pinopsida > Pinales > Pinaceae > Picea > Picea mariana. The sequence continues at coordinate 17,063 of JASDQU010027347.1, forward strand.
ATTTCCATTTGTATTGTGTACATAGGTAATTCCAATCTTCAATCCAAATTATTCATGGGGTTTTCACCCACAGTGTTTTATCTTATTACAGCAATAATCCAATCCACAAAATGTATTCTTCCAAAAGTTTGACCGGGCATATCCTTTCAGCTAGTATATTTACGAGAATTTAGTATTCATAAGAGAAATAATATGCAACCAAGATAATCCATTCAGAACCAGTATAGAGACATTCTATCAATTCCTAAGTTCAATAGGATGCATTCAATCTTTTGTCCATAGCATTATTTCTATTCAGAATTAGAAAATGCATTCTATCAAGTATTTAACCATATAACATTTAGCCAGAGAAGGGGTAGAAATAACATATCTGAAATAATACACTGAATGACAAAGGGAACAACCACGTTCCTCCCAACCATAGAACAGGGCAGCCAAATCACTTGCCCGATTTACCCCCTAGCCTAACCATGAATTTGTGAGGGAGAATTTGAAATCTCCTCTTCAACAATGTTTTCCTCTATCTGTAGTCCTCTCCTTGGCTCACACTCAATATTTAGTGTTCATAACAACAAGAATACAATAGTTCCTTTTCCCTAGCACACTCGACAACGTCCTTCCTCCTCACATATGCTATTTATCAAACCAATATTTTTGCCTAGGTATTTTTCCCTCCCTTGGGAATTTTTGCTTCTTTCTAAATCCATGATTTTCAGGGGCTGCCAATAGCCAAATCCTTGATTTTCCACTTGTAACAATCATCCCAGAGGTAGTTCCAACATGTTCCCCACTCATGGAGTCATGGTCAGCTAAATTTAACATGGTTGTTCCATTTGTCCTCTTGCAATAATTAAAACAATATTTTGTTTACGTACAAGTGTCATAGTCAAATAGTTAGTTGGGTCAAATCATGTCTCTTCCCAACAGTCAAAATAATAAATTACAATTTATCTAATTCTAAATTGGGAATTCCCATAAATGGCAAAAATTTTCCAAATTCGAATTTACTAAAAACGAAATAATTTTCTAACAAATTTCGAATTTAAAAAAATACTTTATTTTTGCAAATGTCACATCCTTCCCCCCTTCAATAAAACACTATCCTCAGTGTTCGTTCCTTTGTTGGAATAGGATTGGATGAGATTTCCACAAATCTTCCTCCAACTCTCAAGTGGCCTCCTCAAGGATAAAGTGTTTCCATTGCACTTTTGCTTGAGCAACAACTCTGTTCCGAAGTGTTATTTCTCTCTGGTCCAGAATGCGCAGGGGTTCCACCAGGAACTCTCCTTCTAGTTCCACCTACACCAAGTTCCAATCAATCATATGAGTAGGGTCATGGAAATACTTTTTCAACAAGGAAACATGAAATACATTACGAATTCTTAGATTAGTGGGAAGTGCAAGTTGGTATGCTACGGGTCCAATTCGAGCTAGTATCTCGAAGGCCCCAGAAAACTTGGGTGCCACCTTGGCACAGTTCCTGAGTTTTAGTGAACTCTTTAAGGCTTTGAATTTTAGGTAAACATGATCTCCCACTTGAAATTCCAAGTGTCTTCTTTTCTGGTCTAGATAACTTTTTTGTCTGTCGTGTGACTCTTCTAAGTTCTGTTGCACCTTTCTTACCATACTTTCCATTTTTTTGAGCATTTCGGGTCCAACCATGAGTCTGTCAACTGGTTCGTCCCAACTAATTGGTGGCATACACTTTTTGTCGTACCTTGAAGGGGCTCAATTTAGCCGAAGTTTGGTACCCATTGTTATATGCGAATTCTACCAAGTGCAGGTAGTCTTCCCACTTACTCAGTTTTGTTCTTACGTACATGCAGAGCATATATTCTACGATCTGATTTGTTCGTTCAGTCTGTCCATTCATTTGTGGATGGTAGCTCGTGCTAAAATTCAAATTAGTATTTAGCCCTGCAAACAATTCTTTCCAAAAAGTGGACATAAATTTTACGTCTCTATCTGACATCACCATTTTAGGAATACCATGCATTCTAAAAATTTCTTTTATAAATATTTCAGCGATATTTATAGCTTTAAAAGTAGATTTCACAGCAATAAAGTGTGCAGACTTACTGAGTTTATTGATTACAACCATAATAGAATCATTTTGTTTCTGAGTTTTAGGAAAACCTGTTATAAAGTCCAGTGATATGGTCTCCCATTTCCATTCTGGAACTGGTAATGGCTGTAATAGGCCGGTTGGATGTTGGTGTTCGTCCTTAACTTGCTGACAATATTGGCACCTAGCCAAGTATTTTGTTGTTTCACCCTTCATATTAGGCCAGTAAAATAGTTTTCTAAGTGTTGTTATCATTTTCTGGTATCCTGGATTGCTAGAATATGGTTTCTTATGCACTTCATCCAAGACTATTAACTTTAACTCTGTTGAATCTGGTATGTAAAGTCTGTTTTCAAATCGTAATAGTCCCTTCTTGTTGATACTCAGATCTGGTTTATCTAAGTTTGCGTTATTGTTTTGTAATTCTGCCATTATCTTAGTGTAATTTTCGTTATTAATGTCTATTGTCCTTATTCTTTGTTCCAGATCACTTTCTGCCTTGCTGATATTTATCTCAAATAACCCATGGAATCTTCTTCTTAAAGCATCTGCTACCTTATTTTCTTTACCCTTGATATATCTGACCTCAAAGTCAAATTCGCACAAAAAGGCTAACCACTTTGCTTTCCTTGAATTAAGATCTGGTTGGCTAAACAAATATTTCATACTGCTATTATCCGTCAATAGTAGAAATTTTATGTCCATTATGTAGTGTCGCCACATTTTTAAGGCGTGTATTACTGCTACCAATTTTAAGTCACGAGTGACATAATTTCTCTCATGTTATTTTAATTTACGGGACTCATAACAAATCACGTGTCATTCCTGAGTTAGGACACCACCTAGTCCTTCTTTACTCCCATCCACACATACGGTAAATTCTGTATCTGGGTCTACTGCCTTCAATATGGGTGCAGTTGTCAATAATTCCTTCAACTTGTTAAAACTATCTTAACAATTATGTGACTAGTTAAACTTGGTCCCTTTCTTTTGTAATGACATGATAAGGTAGGATATACTAGAAAACCCCTCTATAAATATGCGATAATATCTGGTGATTCCCATGAATGACCAGGTATCTGCTACATCCTTAGGTACTGACCATTCCATGATGGATTATATTTTCTCAAGCTCGATGACAATGCCTTCTGCTGAAATTACATGTCCCGGATATTGTATTTTCTTTTGATAAAAGTCACACTTATCAAATTTTGCGTACAGTTTGTGTTTCCTCAACGTTTGCAGAACTGTTCTTAAATGTTCTTCATTTTCTTCCTCCTTTTTATAATACACCAAAATATCGTCGATAAATACTAGTACAAACTTGTCTAAGTACTGAATGCAAATATTGTTCATCAAGCACATAAACGTGGTTGATGCGTTAGTGAGTTCGAAAGGTATGACTATGATTTTGTAGTGTCCATATCTTGTTCGAAAATTTGTTTTTCTTAAATCCTCATCCTTTATCATAACTTGATGATAACCGGATTGTAAATCCAATTTTGAAAAGATCTTTGCCCCACCTACTTGATCAAATAGGTCATTTATCCTAGGGAAGGGGTACTTGTTCTTTATAGTCCTTTTATTCAATTGTCTATACTCGATACAAAGTATTAGAGTACCGTCTTTATTTTTCACAAGGAGGTCTGGTGCCCCCCATGGTGAAACACTCAGTCTGATATACTCTTTGTCCAACAATTCCCGTAATTGTATTTTTAATTCTGTCAATTCTGGTAAACTCATTCGGTAAGGTGCTTTTGAGATAGGGGTTGAACCAGGTAGTAGGTCTATGGAGAAGTCTATTTCCCTTCTAGGAGGTAATTCCAGTATCTCATCAACAAACATGTCTCTAAACTCACACAGGACATCAAAATCTTCTAGCTTTGGCTTATCTTATTTTTCTAATAGATTCATTACTTGGATGGTGTAAACTTGGCAACCCTTTCTTATGCATTTCTTGAATTGCATTGCTGAGACTTGTATAACTGATACTAGTTTTAATATACCTTGGGCTTTACTGGTAGTGTCATAATCGTCTTTATAATTAAGTGTCTTTGTATAAATATATAGAACTTCTTTGTTCTTTTCCAACCAATCCATTCCAATAATAACATCATAAGATCCTAGTGGTAGAATTTTTAGATTTTTTTTTATGTTTTTACCATCTAAACTGAATTCAAAATCAGAAATGAATCCAACCACTTTCCTTTTTGTCCCTGTTGCTAGTTGTACCAACCATGATTTTGTGTTTTTTATCCTCTTAAGTTTATTTGACTCTACTACACCCGGTATGATATAACTTAACATGGCTCCAGGATCAATTAAAACAAAAATTCAGGTGTTATGGATTTTACCTTCAATTTCCACCACTGTAGACTGGTGGTCATCTTGCCAACCATCTTCGACTGCATTTATTCGATACAAGCTTCTCCCCAAATCACCCACCATCGAGGCTTCCTGTAAATTGTGTACATCAGTTCTATTTGTTGAATTTAAATGTGGACAGTTCCTCCTTAGATGAGGATATCTACATTCCCAATACTTTAATGGTTCCCGACGACTGTCCCCAAATTTCTTAGTTCCCAAATTTACCGATCTAATGCTGCCTTGCGTACTTGTATTATTGGAGTGGAAATCCTTTCTAGGAAAGATTTTTGTTGCATTACGATAAGGAGTTGGATGGAATCCCTTCTTCCATTGGTTCATTCGGTCTTGTTTCTTATCCTTCCAGTCTTTGGGAAACTCTGGCTGCTATTTGTATTGGTCATAGCACATTCGTGCTTTCCTGAATACTTCACTCAAGGAATTGGGTTTGTCAAACTCAATTCCATTCTTATAATACTATGATAAACATCTTAGGAATCACTATATTTTTACCTTGTCCTCCCGGATATAAGGTATGAACCTTAGTAGTTCTAGGAATTTATTTATAAGATCCTCCATCGTCATCTGACCAAATCGTAATTCATAGAATTCTTTCATTTTTCTTTGATAGTAGCTTTCAGATAGTTACTGGTTTTGGAAGTATTTCTTAAAGTCAGACCATTCCATTTGTTTCTACTTTAGGCCTTTGGCCAGTTTCAGATCTTGCCACCAAATGCTGGCATTTCCTTTCAAATTGTAAATGGTCATTCTGACCTTCATATTGTTGGAATAGTTGTATATCTAGAAATATTTTTTGATGTCTAATAACCATGCCTCAACTTCCTCACCTGTTCTGGATTCCCAGTCAAATGTAGCAGGCTTAATCTTCTTGAATTCCCCTTTAAGGTGATCTACTTGTTTCCTTTTTTTGTCCAGTTTTTCTTTATATTCGGCTGAAGGGGTACCCTCAGATGAGTTGTCCTCTTTTTCTTCTTCAGAACTAGAGTTCTTGGAGGCCCTCTTACTGACCTCTTATTCATGATATTGTCCTTTGGGATTTTCTTGGTTACTATGTTGTGCAACAGGACTTCATTTATCTCTTGTTGTTCCTGTTGTGCTTTCTTCAGTTTCTCATTGTCTTCTTTGAAAAGTTGTAGTTCAACAATAAGATTCCTCATTGTTTCTAGTAGTTCCGTAGGTGATCTTCCATCAATATTCTGTCTTGGATCTCCAGGAGGTCCCTGCTCTGAATTTCCTTCCATTCTGATTTCTGCATCATCCTAAACTGCCATAATTCACACAAAACAGAAAGGGTTTTCTGTTTGTAACAAAAAGGTTTATTAGTTTTGCATAAATAGAAATATTTGATAAGTAACTAAAGTGGCCCTATTCAAGTCCAGTGTTGTAGCCTTTTTTCTCTGATACCATATGTAATAGACCTCAAAACTACCAAAATAAATAAATAAATTATGTTTATACATTATCCTTAAATAGATTCGATATTCAAAGAAGGTGGGCTTTTCTATTATATTGTTCGACTCTAAAAGTTTGCTAGAGTCCTTATTTTCATCGACTGACATTACTACCCAACTTAAAATTTTCAAGTCAATGTTATAATATGTGCATACTCCACATTCCAATATTCACTTAAAGTCCTGTAATTATAATTACTTTCATATATGTATACACATATACCCATTACAATAGGCTTAGAATACAAACGACTTTGGGACTTCTTTCCTAAGCCTTATGCATTAGAATAAAAACATATTCACACAAACTCGATCAAAAGGACTTAGGTAAAATGTAAAGAGTTAGATTATACTCCTCTGCAAAATGTTTTAATGCAATATAATCAGACCCCTTTATTTTGAAAGCATCCAGATAAGGGTAGTGGTTAGGTAAGGACTTTCGGGTAAAATCAATGTATGAAAATACTATAACCTTCTTCCCATCCGAGCAATCCCACTCAGCTCCACCTTTCCAATATGTAACATCAACTGAAAACTGTATTAAACGCATTCATAGTGATTTAGGGTTAAAGGTTTCCATGAGTCGCACAAGCGCTTCCTTAATCCGTAGCCCATTGAATGCCAAAGAAGGGATAGGTCTGACAAGAAATAAATCTTGGTCAAGCCATTAAAGGGGGAAGGGTGTATGCTAAAGTTGAGGCCATCACCTGACTTGTTGTCCAATATGGACATGCCAAGTCTACCTCATCACATGGCCTTTCGTACCCGCAACCTTCATTCTTCAAGGAAAGGGTTCTCTAGGTTAATGAAATTTTCTCTTGTTGTGTGGAGGTTCTTTGGAAGCATAGCTCTACGACTCCATTTTCTTGGCGAAGGGAAACAACTGTGAGGACTTCCTATGATGGAGGTGGCACCTCCATCTAACCACCTGGTAATTTTTCTCGTTATCTCTGCATCTCTAGTCATGGATTAGTGGTCGAGTTATCTTTCTCTTGTAATCACCATGGATTAACCTACAAACTGTAGAGATTATACTGATTGTGGGTAGCTATTCCCTGATTTCAAAATCTCAAGAAAAAGGGTTCTTGGAAAGTTCCTCGCTCCTGATAAGTAGTTTTCATTACCGTATCCTTATCTATTCAGAGAGTTCTAAAAGGCTTGATACCACATTCCTTTGTTTTCTTAGTGTTTCGTAAGTAGTTTTCCTTTAGGGAACAATGTTCCCACTCTACTTTACTATTATGTATCATTGTTTGGGTATTGCATTTACGCGAGACTTCTCCAGAATTCCATTCCAGAGGCTAAAAGTATGAGGGTGGGAATTACCCTATTATAGCAATATATTCTTGTCCATACTGAAAGAATTTTCGTTTCGTAGACTCTAATTACCTGTCGTGGTTGGTATTCTCTGAGTGGTATTTGAATAATGTCTTCCCCAACCCAGCTCTGTTTATCCGCCTCTAAGAGTTCTTTCTCTTGTACACCATCCTCACCCATAACCCGCAACTCCAAAGAAAAATCCAAATAATCCCTTCATAGATTTATTCTCTCGATCTTGAATTAGACTAGTAAATACTTACAGATTCTGTAATGACTTACCGTGGTTTGTCATTATGTCTGAATCACTCCATGTTTAATTAAATCGCATTTTTGTTATCTTTAAAACCGATTTATGTATTTACAATTTAGGCATTTTCATATTAACTGTTTCGATTTTATTTCCTTATGAGGATTCTATCTATTATAATCCCTGGGTCTCGTCTTTACCTCGGTAACTAGAGTATACTCGTTCGCTGATTAATGCTTCTAGAATTAGTGTTGGAATTACTGTTATATTTACGAAAATCATATTTTCTTGTATAATCACTTTTCTTTCTTTTGAAATGGAAGTTGTAACTAATGATGGGGCCCTGTTTTGATGCAAGGGTACCCATCAATTTATTCAATCTCACTCCTCCCCTTTCATTTTGTTGACGGGCCACTACTCAGAAATGGAACACACCCACGACAAACCTAAGATAAATACACATTTTGTCAAATAATATATTTCATTCTGTTGATAATTTCATTCACCCTTCTTTCGTATAGTTACTAATATTTCAGTGGTAAAATTTTGCAGAGTTCTCGTCGATGCAAGGTTTTGGATATCCACACCTATCCTTGGAATTAAAGGTATTCGAGTTCCGTGCCCGTAACCCTTTTCGTCTCATTTTTTTAGTTCTAGAAGAAGGGCATGGTCCCTTTCCATTCCTTTTTTTAACATTGTAGTTCTGTTCTGGCTTCGGTATCGTTTGATTTAAGGGTAAACCCGTCTTGTGGTAGTATTCCTATTATTGGAATAAAACACAATATGGGGTATTTATTTGTTTCAAATATGGATGAGATATGTAATGTGTTTCCTAAAAGAATTCCAGGGTTTTTCTCCCGCCTACTTGTAATAGCATACTGGTTATTTCATCAGTTTAATATATCTTAGCATCATGCTGGCTTCTTCAAAATTAGAATTTTGAATTGAAGAAAAGGTACTCGGCTATTGTTGACTATGCATATATCTTATCTGTAGTTGACTCCATATAGCATGATGGTAAAATAAGTTCAATTTGTGCCCATATTGTAATCGTATTAAACGCTTCCCTTTTTTACTACTAGGTGATTATGTTGTTGTTTACAAAGTTATGAATTTATCAGGAATATGTGTAAATCATGTAAAGTTTCCAGGATGTCCCTTTTATTTCTTTGGGCCTACGTGCCTCTCGTGATTAGTTCTGGAAAATTTCTTGTGTTACCCAATTCACTCGAAAAATTAATTCCCATAATTTGATCTGTTGTCCCATAGACCAAATCGTCCTATAACTTTCCATTAAACACCTATTGATATAAAAATATATAAATGTTGTAGCTTTTCTATAATAATTCTTGGAATTTGCAAGGTTACTTCCGTACCTATATATATATATATATATTAGGCACTTGCGATTATAGCTATATCCTAATAATCATAATTGTTCATCTTGTACATGGAAGAAATCTCACCCAATTACTATACTTCTATGCATACCTTTATATATAAGATAGTAAGTATATGTCTATACATATATATATCTACATTATTTAATTTCCATTTGTATTGTGTAAATAGGTAATTCTAATCTGCAATACAAATTATTCATGGGGTTTTCACCTACAGTGTTTTATATTATTGCAACAGTAATCCAATCCACAGAACTTATTCTTCCAGAAGTTTGACCGGGCATATACTTTTAGCTAGTATATTTACAGGAATTTAATATTCATAACAACAATAAGATAGAGCCAAGAGAATCCAGTCATAACGAGTATAGATACATTCTATCAGTTCCTAAGTTCAATAGGATGCATTAAATCTTTCGTCCATAGTATTATTTCTATTCAGAATTAATAGATGCATTCTATCAAGTATTTATCCATATAACATTCAACCAAAGAAGGGGCAGAAATAACATATCTGAAATAATACGTTGAAAGACAAAGGAAACAACCACGTTCCTCCCAACCGTAGAACAGGGCAGCCAAATCACTTGCCCGGTTCACCCCCTAGCCTAACCATGAATCCATGAGGGCGAATTTGAAATCTCCTCTTCAGCAATGTTTTCCTCTATATGTAGTCCTATCCTTGCCTCACACTCAATATTTAGTGTTCATAACAACAAGAATACAATAGTTCCTTTTCCCCAGCATACTCGGCAGCGTCCTGCCTCCTCACATATATTATTTATCAAACCAATATTTTTTCCTAGGTCTTTTTCCCTCCCTTGGGAATTTTCACAACTTTCTAAATCCCTGATTTTCAGGGGCTGCCAATGGCAAAATCCTTTATTTTCCACTTGTAAAAATCAACCCAGAGGTAGTTCCAACATGTTCCCCACTCATGGAGTCATGGTCAGCTAAATTTAACATGGATGTTCCATTTGTCCTCCTGCAATAATTAAAACAATATTTTGTTTACGTACAAGTGTCATAGTCAAATAGTTAGTTGGGTCAAATCAGGTCTCTGCCCAACAGTCAAAATAGTAAATTACAATTTATCAAATTCGAAATTTGGAATTTCCATAAATGGCAAAAATTTTGCAAATTCGAATTTACTAAAAATGAAACAATTTTCTAACAAATTTTGAATTTCAAAAATACTTTATTTTTGGGGATGTCACATGGTACCCATTTTTATATGCAAATTCTACCAGGTGTATGTAGTCTTCCCACTTGCTTGGTTTCATGCTCACATACATGCAGAGCATATCCTCCATGATTTGGTTCATTCTTTCGGTCTGTCCATCCGTTTGCAGATGATAACTCATACTGAAATTCAAATTAGTATTTAGACCTGCAAATAATTATTTCCAAAAAGAAGATGTAAATTTCACGTCTCTATCCAAAATCACCATTTTAGGAATACAATGCAGTCTAAAGATTTCTTTCATAAATATTTCAGTGATATCTATATCTTTAAAAGTAGACTTTGTAGGAATAAAGTGTGCAGACTTACTGAGTTTATCGATTACAACCATAATAGAGTCATTTTGTTTCTGCGTTTTAGGAAAACCTATAATAAAGTGCAGCGATATGGTCTCCCATTTCCATTATGGTACTAGCTGTTATCACTCCAAGAAACCCTTTGTGGTTGTAGACCAAAGGTGCTTGGTAACTTCAAGTAAAAATGTTTTTTGTGTTCAAACATGGTATTCAGACAGTCAAGATGATAAACAAATGAACCAGTGCTCTCATGGATTGATAATCAGTAAATAAATTTAAGTGGGCGAAGAACAATTTGCTCATAAACCAGTACACAATGTAGGGTCTAATAAGCAATGAAGAAACTATTTATCAAGCTATGATCCAAACAATGAGATAACAGTCATTCAACGCTAGAAAACTCAGATAAAAGTACAGAAAGAAGGTGGAAAAATGATATCAAAAGAGAAAGAAAACTATGATTTAGTATTAGCATCAATGGGCCTGTTACATATGATATTCTGTATCCCAAAAAGTGAACCTTTTCTTGGTCTTCAGAATGTAGCTTTATAGCTTTTACAAGATGTTCTCAGATCCTAAAAATATGGATCTGTTTTGCTGAAAATAGTAAAGAAAACTAATTTACACAAATGTAGAGATAAATCCTCAAAATGAGGGTGATCTTCATGTGCTGGTCCAATATCTGTTCTAACAGTTTGGTGAAGTGATGACTAGCCTTCCAAGGCTCCTCCATAAAGATTACAAATTCGAATTTGATGAGCTGTTCTATTCATCCCTAATATTTTGCCTTCAAAAACGACCAAAACTTGACCAAAGACTCCTCTTTTGACTTGTCTTTCCCAAAATAGCCTTTGGATTTGATGGAATAATCCACCACCTATCTAGTCCAAAAGGTTTCATTTACTTTTGATTCGAAAATTTCGGATCTGGGCGAGAATCGTAATATTCTGGCCGTTACAGGCTTTCCACAGTGCATAGCGCATAAAAAATGCTTCCCGCGCTGTTGAAAGTCGCCACTTTCCACTGCGCGCTAGTCAAAAATTCTGCCTTCTGCGCTGTTGAAAGCAGACATATTTTCAAAATTGAATTTCTCGGTCATACAAAATCCATTTTTCACATATGAATAGTCGATCGACATCTAGAGAATCTCATCTTTCCAATGGTGTTGTCAGATCTTAATTCGGGGCTCAAGAAGAGATTGAAAGGTTCCCTGCAAGTTTAAGTGTCATTTTTCCATTTGCAATTCAAAACCCTAAACGATCCTTTGTGAACAATGTTTGATAGGGAAACAAAGATTTGATTTGATGTTGCCAACCCAGGAGTACAGCCTCTGTTAGCTGTTGATAATCTTGACTTTCCACAGCGTGCCTCTTTGTAAGCCCCTGTTAGCTGCAGAAAGTATGCACTTCCCACAACGCGCCACTTTGTAGAAGACCCTCCTTAGTTGTTTAAAGCATGTATATTTGACAGCACACCACTCGAGAACTGACTTTAAGAACCTTTTAAGATTTGACACTTTCAACAGCGCGCCAACTGATGAAACGATCTCCTTAGCTGTCAAAAGTGGGCACTTTCCACAGCGCACAATGAACCTTTGAAAACAAGTTAGCTGTGGAAAGTAAAAAATGACAATTTTGAAAAAAGAAGACTTTACAATCCAAATTATTTTTGAGTCAAACCAAAATCTAAAATCAGCAGCTAAAAGACTTAACAATGAGTTGAGGAAACTATGAATAGCCATGCTATCCACCGTAAAACCCAACCAAAATGATGGTGCTATTTTGGGAGTTAACATTTGGCTCCAACTGGGATGGGCATCTCCCTG
>JASDQU010027348.1:35954-50068 GCA_032191745.1 Picea mariana
CCCCCCCTTTTTATTAACATTAACCTATATTAATATGATTAACACCCTCTTTTTCTTAAACTTAACCTAAACCGACCTTAAACCTATTAATCCCCTTGACTTACCTTAATAACATTATTACTAAACTAATGTAACCTTAATAATACCAATTTAGATTTTTTTGAACATAAAATAATTTAGCATTAATAATTTGAACCTAAATTTAACCTATTTTATTAACACTTATTTTAAGCCTTAATTAACATATATTAATAGTAATATGATTAACACCATATACCTTATAGTTAAATATTAATAATTTGAACCTAAAATTAGCTTATAATTAGTCAAACTAACCTAATATTAATATTAATAACACTAACTTCCCCAAACCTAGGGTTTACCTCTTATTTTAACCTATAACCTTAATATTGACAAAACTAACATTGCTTGTAAAATTAACGTAATATTATATGAACTTCCTCATTAATTTAACCTTAATCAACCTAAAATTAATATATATTTTACTAAAACCTCTGGTCAACCCTAAATTTCTCCTAAAAACGAGGGTTTCACTCAGCCAACCGTAGTTTTCTCACCCGCCTCATCACTATTTAATAAAGGCTCCTCGCTTACTATTTTTTCTCAGACTTTTTTGTCCTGATGATGGATCCTGTTATGGATACGAAACGTCAACAACTTGCTGTCATTAACACTGTGGTTTTTCCGACAAACTCTGAACATATTTCTCACCACAGAAACCTAAATGAACAAGTCTCCTTTTATTATTAAAGTTGAATGCTCAAATTTCCTAGTAGTATCATTCATTTTCTTTTTTCATAGTAAGTTGAATGTTTCCAACTTTAACCAAATCAAGAATGTAGATGTAGTGAATATTTAAATTTTAAAGAAAAATCTTCCTTTGCAGTTATGTAATCTTTTATTATTTTGGATGGGTTTAATGGTTAAGAATATGTGTTTCCTCTTAATAATTTATAAGTTCAAATCTAGAGGGGGTAGGGTATGTATACCTCCATAGACTTTACCAGTCAAATCACTCGGCGGAGGAGGTCTCATACACCAATTTGATGTTTGACTTGGTTGTGACCTTAAAAATAAATTATTAGTATTACTATAATGTTGAATGTTCAATTTTTTTACCAAAATCATTCTTAAATGTTTAAATTTTTCCTTTATGATGCTACTTTTTGACCAAAATCATGCCACTTTATGATATCATAATTTTCAATTTAAAATAAAATCAAGTTTCAATATCTTGCAGTCTAAATATAATCATGTATGAAAGACTAAGGAAACACAAGAAATGCACATAAGGAAAGGCCTTTAAGAAGTCACTTTTTTATCAAGATCATGCCACTTTATGAGATCATACTTTTGAGTTTGAAATAAAATCAAGTTTCAATATTTTGCAATTTAAATATAATCATGTATAAAAGCCTAAAAAAACATAAGAAATCCACATAAGGAGAGGCGTTAAGATAGACTATAAAATGTATTTTAGAAAAGAAACCAATCAAAATAAATTTCCACATGATTGATCCTTTTAGAAATGATGTTCAATATAGAAAATCTAGTCTACAACCGTATGTGTTTATGGCCTAATCTTTTAATTTTTAAAAATAACTAGAACAATACTTAAGCATGATAAAAATAACTAGAACAATACTTAAGCATGATAAAAATTCCACTTATGAGATATTTAATGTATATTTTGCAATCTAAATATAATCATGTATAAAAACCTAAAAAAACACAAAAAATCCACATAAGGAGAGGCGTCAAGATAAACTATAAAGTGTATTTAAGAAAAGAAACCAATAAAAATAAATTTCCACATTATTGGTCCTCTTGGAAATGATGTTCAATATAGAAAATCTAGTCTACAACCCTATGTGTTTATAAACTAATCTTTTAATTTTTAAAAATAACTAGAACAATACTTAAGCATGATGAAAACTCCACTTATGAGATATTTAGTGTACATTATGCAATTCAAACAAATTTAAGAAATATGATAGGCTACAACATATTAATTTTAACAACTAAAATAACAAGTGAAATTAAATAAATAGTGTAAGTAAATTTGAAATTTGGATGATGGCATTGATGCAATGGTAATGTAAATTTTTTCTTTGTTTGTAAAGTTCAATATTCATTGAATGCTAACTTCTTTTACTTAAACGTAATGTAAGTGAAATTAAATAAATAGTGTAAGTAAATTTGAAATTTGGATGATGGCATTGATGCAATGGTAATGTAAATTTTTTCTTTGTTTGTAAAGTTCAATATTCATTGAATGCTAACTTCTTTTACTTAAACGTAATGTAAATTTTTTCTTTGTTTGTAAAGTTCAATATTCATTAAATGCTAACTTCTTTTATTTAATGAGTTTAAGTACATTCATCACATCACTTCAATGGTCATTGATAAACCTAACAAGTGAAATTAAATATGAAATTAAATAAATAGTGTAAGTAAATTTGAAATTTGGATGATGGCATTGATGCAATGGTAGTGCAATTTTTTTCTTTGTTTGTAAAGTTCAATATTCATTGAATGCTAACTTGTTTTACTTAATGAGTTTAAGTACATTCATCACTTCAATGGTCATAAGATAAACCACTAGATTTTCTAACAAGTGTCCCATTTTATCATTCACCCATTGAAAAATGTAGATCTGTTTTAAAAATCTAACATACATTTTAACATTATAACATACAATTTAAGGAAAACTATACCAACCAGTTTAGATATAAATGAGAATAAAAATTAAAATTATTTTTTTACATTCGAGATTAAAGCTTCCTTATTCACACTTATCTTTAACAAAAGGGAAATGTTGTAAAGAAAAAATACAATATTAGGATCAAAATTAACCATGCTTTAATTTACTTGGTTCTTTTCTATCATCATCACTGCATCCAACATTTTTTGTTGTTGTTCGTATATGCTCTGTCTCGAACAAAACCATACAATCTACTTAGTTAAATTCCATAACATTATTTTACCAAATTTATAGAAAGTCTACTTGTACGACATTTCATCTCAACACCTAAATTGGAAACTAAGATTCAAACCTAATTCTCTAATTTTAAGTTTTGGAGGAGAGAAAAGTTAAATAAGTCTCTTTAAAGGGAAAAAAATGAATTGTGTGTTACTAATAAACACTTAGCAAAAATAATTTTTATGTATGAGATATTAAGATATCTACAATGTTGGGTGGTGACAATACAAATCTTGMAGTTATATTGATTTGGATGTAGATATTTTAAGTATTTGGTTTTTCTCTAAAAACTATTGAAATATTTTTTATTTAAATATGAAAGACTGTGAAATGGTTCATGAGACTTGTAAATTCATTTATTCATTATTGAATGAGAAATAAATGATATCGTTGTCCCCTTTTCTGTGTGTTATGTGATGTTTTATCTTCTCTATTTTCTTTTTTCTTTAATATCAATGTTTGCGGGTTAGAATTTCAACCAGTGGTACCATAGATCAGGTCGAGTGAAGGCTCTGACCAAAGGGTCAAGAGATTTGTAAGAATTCAAGGTCACAAGAGGGAAAGAGGTTCCACGCAGTGGAGAAATATCTCATAGTAGAGAAGAAACCCTTGGACAAGAAGGTCATAGTAGAGAAAGATCTTGCAGAAAATAAGCTCGCTTCCAAAACTAAGGAGCAGCCCCGATAGAGGGAAATTGAATTGATCATTTCAAATCGTGGAGGAGACACACAGGACTGGAGTGAGAAGTTGGTACAATGTGACACCTTGAAAAAGCGTGCTATGGTCGGCGTTCTTCTGGATGTTACAAATCATTTATGTAATGTTGTGAAGATTCCCACATTCTCCCGGCATTTTCAATGATGAGCAATTCAAGGCATGGAAAAATATTGTAGACTTCGTTCATTAGGTTGGCTTATGATACTCCATTGTTCCCTTGGTCGAATTTGGTGAAGGGAACACAATTTTATATCTTTGTTGGTTATGGTGATGGATAATAGATATAGATTGTGGGATCCTATTACCCACAAAACCATCAATAGGAAATATATGTACATGGAACAATAAAAAAAAATTTAAGGATTGCAAAGGGAGATCTATTTGCAAACTCAAAAAATCATTGTATAGCCTAAGGCAACCATGCAATGGTACAATATTTTGTATTCCTTCATGGTGAGCCAAAGTTTCTTAAGAAGTGAGTATGATCATTGTTTTTACTTAAAAGTTTCAATGGAATATTCATTATCTATGTGTTATTCATGGTTGAGATCATCAAGTTAAAGGCTTAGTTGGATAGGACTTTTGATGAAGGATCTAGAAGAAGAAAAAAAAAATCTTGGGCATAGAAGTACGGAGAGACGGGAAAAAAATGGCAATTTGTGGTTATCTGATCCAACTGGATATTGGTGGCCACCCACCTATTCCAACTGGCTTAGTTTGTTGGCAATTTACTATTTTTAGCAGTTTTTTGGGTCTTGAACTTCAAGAGCCATTTAGAGGCCGTAAATGATGTTTTTTTCACGATTGGGAACCTCAATGATATTTGAAGGATCTAATTGAGCCCCCAAAATGAATCTCCTCATCTATACATTTCCAATGAGCTATAGTGTGCCCCAAACGGAGATCATATGCCAAAGTTACGCCTCCATGAAGTTGATACACCAAACTACCCAAAACAGGGTCCACAAAATTGTTGGTTTTTCATCTTCCGAGGTTAGCGTTTTGGATTTTATTTATGTTAAAAGGGCCTTTGGAGCCTCATTGTAACAACAATATTCTTGTGAATGAACATAGTCATCACATCTCTTCTCAAAGATTAGATGTCACCATTCTAGCAAGTCTTTCACTCTATATTTCTACAGTTTTGTACATTTCGTTCATTAATAGAAATTGTGTTTTATTGTATCTCTGTGCTTATGGTTATATCTTATTATATTATTGAATATATGATATATCTTTTTACATTTATTTATTATATCTCCACTCTCATTTCATGTTGAAAATAATCCGGATCATTATCACAACATAATTTTGATGAACATATTGATGAGGTTCAGTATGAACATTGTGAAACCAATAATTATCCTTTTTAGCCCCCCATTGTAATATTTCCTCAAGTTTATATCCTAGTATTAAATAAGAAAAGGATTATATGTCTTGTGTACATTATGAAAGTATATTAGGAAGGATGATTTTTTCGATGGAATGTTAAAATATTTCACATGCAGTTGGTGTTGTCAATGGACACATGGAAAAACAAGGTAAAGAGTGTGGAAATGGGTGCTTTGGAATCTTAGAAGCACAAGTATCACCTACATTGGTTGTGGTGATTTATCTTGTGGTTATGTTGATTCATAGGAGGTGGAGTGGTCTATACTTGAGAAAATTGTGCATACATTTTCATGCAACCGGTATTGTTAGAGAAGTTGCAGTGGTGTTTGGATTCTCTTGGCTTGCAAGAAAGGTGACTATTAATTCATTGGGTAATTTATTAGGAAAATTGTTGTCAAGGTGGAGATTGTTGGGTGGTGACAAAACACGCCTTGCAGTTACATTCGTTTGGCTAGAGGTTTCTCAAGCATTTGGATTTTCATATGCCTGTAAATGTTTGAGGTATTTCCTGTTTAAATATGAAAATCTGTGAGGTACTCCATGAGACTTGTAAATTCATTTTTCCATTATGGCCTAAGAAGTAAAGATATCATATTAAAATTTAAAATCTTAGAGGTAATCAAGTGGAAATAATTGTCATTGGATTCAAAGAAAAGATAGTAGCATTCATGGTGCTCTGAAAGAAAAAATGTATGTACAAATAATGCTCACTAAATATTAACTTAACACAAATATATTACTTTAATGATGGAATGTAAGAATTATTTGAAAGCATATATACAATCAACAAAAAAAACTTTATAGAAAATCTATCTCAAGAAAGATAAAATTTGGAAAGATAGCTTTTTCCTATTTCTATCTTTAAATTGACGTAGTATGTTGAAAAAAATGAACTTGACAATAATATTATGAAAAGAAAAACAATACTCTTAAAAACATTTACTCTAAAAATATTGATGGTTGTATGAGATACATTATGATCATACTAATCTTATATTGATGATTGTATGAGATACATTATGATCATACTAATCTTTGAATTTGAATTTAATGATCATTTTAGTGATCAAGCAACACAAAATCTTATTCATAATGACAAAATCTTATTCATAATGGATAAAAATATAATACACTAGTCAATACAGTTTACATCAAATCTATCTCTTTGCAAGCATGCATTTAGCACCATTTTTTTGAATTTAATCACAATCTTAATGATAAACCAACTCAATATACTCAGTGTAGTTAACATCAAGTCTATCTCCTTGCATGCATGCATTTACAACATCATATCCTTTAAGCTAAGAGAATGGATGGGATGGTAAGATGTCACATAACTCCCCATCTCACTCATTTTTTTTTGAGAATGTTCTTTATTATACCTCCCTCCTATAAATATATTCTAATTCATTTATAATCAATCAATTTAGTTTGATAGCATTGTTTTGATTTGATATCCAATACATGTGAATACACAAACATCATTTTATATTTCAATGTAGTGAGTATTAAAAGATGTGATGTCATTGTTTATTTTGATTTTGATGATTAACATGAGATATTGTTTTTAAAAGTAAGATTGATCTTTTTATTTAGTTAAAATATTTTGTAAATTTTTATTTTTTAGTTTTAATTTTATTTTTGATAATTTGAAAATTAATATAATTTATTTTCACTCAATAACAAATTAAATATCAAACTCCATCGCAACTTATTAATATTAAGCTTTTAAACCATGTCACTACTTTTACCATTTTTATAGTTATTTATATGATAACATCAAAATAAATAAATAAATAAAAATATAAAAAAAAACTCACTTAACAATTATTCAAATATATTAAATTAAATAAAATTGAATTAAATGCATGCACTGCATAAATCTCCACCACCAATTGTTCTCACATCCACAAATCTCCATCCATAATTTTCCATTAAAATTATTAACCACAACAAATCTATTTAGATCGTATTTTTGGACAAAGTCTATATTGAGCTTGGTTTGTTAGTTGCATGGAAAAGGTAATATAGTATAAAATAAAACCCGTCACATAAATGAATATAAATGGTGTACTTTTTTTCCAAAATAAAATTTCACATTATATTAAAAATAATATAATCTTTTTACATATGTCTTTTATGCAATGAYARTAGMAAAATTCCRCTTTGTCTAGTCAAGAAACTATAGAGAGAAGTCTAATAAAGAGGCAAAATAAAATGTCAAAGMTGGYTAGCTTATAAACWTYGTYACTTRGGYRAAATAAAGTCTGGAAGTCCTTAAAGAAACTAAATCCAGTMTAAAAAAKTCCATAGACAGAAGAGAAAAAAACACCAGGAAAGAAACTAAAGAGAAATGAACTGAGTTTGGCCTTCATGGCCATCCATCCAAAGGGTATATGCAATTCTCCCACTAAAACTATGGAGGACCTTTTTTAATTGGCAATCTGCTTCTTTGTTCGCCTCCCTATATATATGTGCAAAAGTGATAGAGATGAATAGAAGACACATTTATTCTATTTTTTCCTTCCATGCATCCAGATTTCCCCCCTGAGAACACCTTTCTTATTGAACCAATCTATGACAATCTTTGAGTCACCCAAAACACGTAAATTAGATATTGGCAATCTAACTGTGAGCATTATAGTAGCCCAAGCACCCATGAGTTCTGCTTTGTTGTTTGTTCCTTTCCCACAATTTAAAATCCATTTGTATTCTCTAAGATCATCTAGCTTTATGACACCTCCTGCTCCATTTAAAAGGTCGTTTTATTGAGCTGCCCCATCGAACCGGGCTAAGGTTTTATCTGTAGGGAAGGAAGGAACAAGAATCTGAGGTTTACTACCTTTGTGCAAATTAATAGAGAAACCCAAATAACTCCTTGATAAGAATAAAATTATTTGCACTGAGGGCCTCACCTCATAAAAATAGACTTATTCCTATCATTCCATATATACCAACAGACATATGTTGGAAGTGCATTCAAATTGGAATTTTGAATTGTCCAATTTCTAAAAGATTATACCACAGTATTACCATACCATCCAAAACCAAGGTTCAAAGCCTTTTTGAGTTCCTCCCAAATAGACCGAGTGAAGGAACAATTTATAAAAATATGTTCGGTTGATTCTCTATCTTTTTTACACAAATTACAAATACTTGGCCCCTTCCATCCACGCTTTTGAAGATTTTTCCATGATAAGATTTTGTTTTCTTCTATTAACCATACAAATAACTTAATCTTCAGTGGACACTCCCACTTCCATATATTTCTCCTCCATCCTCCAAGCTTAGTATTCCATAGATATTTCGATAACGCTTCATAGACATTCTTGATAGTGATGTTTCTTGACTTGTCACCTCCAATCTAGATCAACTCATCCTCTTTTTCAACTAAAGAAATGCCAGATTCAATCAAGGATTTCCTGTAGCAGTCCCATTCCTCATCAAGTGGTTCTGTCAGGTCCAACTCGGAGTTGTTGATCCATGTTGTACCTATTGTAGCCCCATTTATTTGTTGGCTTGCTTGATATAAGAAGTGAATTTCCTTTTGATTTAGACAACTCACGAAATCCTGTGATAAAAAATCTTCTTGACCCATGCCTAAGATCACATCCTTTCCGACTATAATCGAATTTTTGGAAAACGATTTCCAAGACAACCAATGAAGAATAATTGGCAAAGTATTACGTAAATTTTTCCATGTTTGAGAGCCAAAACGGTGATCTGGTTCCACCAATCAGAGCCAAGTCCAAACTGGAACATGTGAAAAATAATTATCCTTGAGAACACTTTGCCAAATCCCATGTTTCATTAAGGCTCTCCACAGAGTATTCGTTGCCAGAGATCTGTATAAAAGGAAAATATTATGAAGCCCCTAGCATCCATAATTTTTGGGTCTAGCAATAGACAAACAACTTCTTAAATGATACTTCTTTTTGTAATTATTACCAAACCAAAGGAAATCAAAACACGACTTACATATAGTCTGAAGAATAGATATCAGAATATGTGTTAGGGCCAACCAATAAACTGGTTGACTCTCAAGGCCCACCTGAATAAATACTAAACATCCACCAAGGGACAACCACTCGTTACTCCAATGTGAAATCCGAGACTCAAATTTGTGAATTAACCATTTCCAGTCAGATGCTTTATAATTATCGGGTTTTAACATATAACCCATATATTTGAAGTTGGACACTAGATCTTTGCAAGGAAAGAGAAGAATATCCTTTATAGAATTAAGTGTTTCCAAATGGAAGTGAAGTATGACAAACTTATGAACATTGATTATCAATCCCGAGGCATGAAAAACATTTTGAAGAATATCATGTATAGCCTCCCATTATGAAAGGGTCACTCTAGTCATAATCAAGATATCATCTACAAAGAGGAGATGGAGAATTCTAATCATCCTAGATACCTTAATGTTGGAGATAAATCCCCCAGCTTTATCTTTTTTTAGCGCCAGGATAAGGCCTTCCATAACCATTATAAAAAGAAGTGGCGACATCGTGCATCCTTGTCTTATCCCCCTATTGCTTTTAAAGAAGTTTGTGGGCTCTCAATTTATCAGAATTGCACAATTAGTTGATGATATGCATACCATAATCCAATTGGTAGTTGGAATACCAAAACCACTTTGGAGTAGAATAAGCCTCAAAAAATCCCTATTTGTACTCTCATATGCCTTTTTTAAATCCAGTTTCAGAATTATAGCTTGCAATTTTTTACTTTTAATGCTATGTAAGCATTCTTGTGTTGTCCCGATTGCATCAAGTATATGCCTTCCTTTTAGGAAACCCAACTGCTCAGTTGATAAAGATATGGACAAAATTGGTCTAATTATCTTAGCAATCAATTTTTCTATAATCTTGTAGCATAAGTTGCAAAGGGTGATCGACCGAAAATCACTGAACTCTGTAGGATTATTACCTTTTTGGATCAAAGTGAGAAAGGTGGAGTTTATCGGGTTGATTACCTTTCCTTTGATTCTAGATTCCTCCACCATGTCTAATAAATCATGACCAACTAGCTCAAAGAAAGATATGAAAAACTCCATGGTCCATCCATCAGGACCGGGGTTTTTGTCCTTTGTAAAGCCCCTTAGAATTCATAGTATTTCTTCCTTCATGACAACTTGTTCCAAAAGTGTTAGATCCTCCTCTCGAACAATGTTCAGATACATTCTAACTAAGTTAATCTGATTAGCAATGGAATTTTTTCCAGTATCATTGAAGAAAAAATTTAAAAACTTTGTTGCTTCTGCCTTGATGGCTTCCTGTCCTGAATGAGAATCCCCTAATCCATCATTGATCTCCCATATGATTTTTTTGTTTCGCCTGTAGCTCGCAAAATGGTGAAAAAACTTTGTATTCTTATCACCACTTTTGATCCAAATAGCTCTACTTTTCTAGTGCCATTGCTCTTCCTCTGCCAACAGATGTCTCTTTCTCTCTCTTTCAAGATTTATGACTGATTGATCAATCATTTCAGTTGAGTTTTCTTTAAACATTTTCTCATATTTTGACATGAGGGTCTCTTCAATCGATTTAATATCCCTCATATCCCAGAGAGATTTTTTTTTAGCCCAACGTTTTACACAACATTCTAGAGTAGAGAGTTTTTCCACCATTATCCTTTGTGCACCTGTAATATTAACGAGGTCGGGATTCAGCCAAACATCCTTAACCAAAATTTCAAAATATTCCTCCCCAATCCAAACAGGGTTAATCTTAAAGGAATGTGCCACCTTCGGAAACCCTTTTCCAACCTCGAGAAAGACCGGTGCATGGTCTGACAGAAAAGGGTATTGAACCCATGTCCTAAACCTCTGATTATAAGCCAAAATCTCCCCTGCAATATAAATCCTATCAAGTATTTTTGAAATTATATCTACCCCTTCTCGGTCATTTCTCCAAGTTGGCACAATCTTTGATGGAAGAACATCAACAAGAGAATTTAAAAAAAAAAAGAGATTTTAAAAATCCCGCCAAGGAGTCTTGTAATGCATTATGTCCCCATATCTCTGAAAGTGAAGTAGTAAAATTCAAATCACCCACAATGATAAGGTCCTTTTGAGCTAGGATACCTGAAGCTTCCACCGATACCTAGAAATATGTTTTGTTCTGACAGGGGCCATAGACATTTAGAAGCGTAAGCTTTCTTTTGTACGTTAAGGAGTGTCCTGACAATAGAATTCTACCAGTACTTAGAAAAGGATAAAAAACAAATAAGTTAGGATCCCAAGATGCAAGTAAACCAACAAAGGTCCCCATAACACTCATAGCACAAGTCATCCACTCGGGCCTTATTTTATTCAAAAAAATCCTTGCCTTAGTTGGTAACACCATATTTTTCTGTAAGAAGATAATACTCGGAAATGTCTTATTCAAAAGTCTATGCAAGGAGGTTTGTTTCAGGGGGCCTCCAGCCCCTCTGATGTTGAGGATTACTAAAATCATATCTTATCCCATTCTACAGCTTTTAATCCTCTAAGCAACCCAATATCAGTAGTTGTAGAAACGATAGGAGTAGGGTTGGGAACTTCGTGTTTTAATTGGAGATACTTCAAACCCCAATCCCCTTGACCATGAAGGGTCACTTGTGGTAGTGCATACCTTATCTAAACAATCAGAGGAAGTGTATAAATTAGTCGTTCTTGGCACAGGAGTGGTACCTATAAAGGTAGGTATCGGTAGAGGATTTGTAAGCATACACCCATCAAGTATAAGATATGTTAATAGGCTATCCACAACACTTCCACTGAGTTCGGGTTCAGCATAACTAGGGGAAAAAGTAGTCTCTGATTCAATCCCAATATGGCTAGTGGTATGCTCTTCTACCACTAAAGGAGGTGAAGCCTCAAGAGTGCTATGAGGGACAACCCCAGTTATTGGGGCCGAGACGAGATAATGAATAGTGAAACATTCGGAGGCTAGATCTGGCCTTTTAGAATGGTCTAGAAATAGGATAGTGTTGAAATGATCCCATTCCCATGCTATTAAAGAAGAATAAAGCTTGGGGTAGAAATGTTTTAACTTACCTATAAAGTTCACCTCCACTAGTGTAGGACTATCCACTATGCAGATTCCAGGGAAACCCAATTGTACTTCATCATCCTCCAGTGGTGTGACACTGTCACCAAGCGAGTCATCTACTAAATATTCATCCGGAAGAGAGCCATATACATTTTTTCATTCATTCCGCAAGTGACCTGTCCTTCCACAAAGGGTGCAACGGAAAGGTAGCCCCAAGTAGTCCAAGCCTTGGGCAAATAAGAGGCCCCACCATTCTATCTCCAAAACTTGCAGAAGTTGTCCATGAATATCTACTTCAACCAGAACTTTTTCCATTCTCTTATCCGTTGATAGAAGGTCTTCTTCTTCAATTTTTAGAAAACATCAAATGGAGTTTCCAATCGCTTCCAGAGCTTTTTTGTTCCAAAAATGTAAAGGGAGGCTTGGGAGGAGCACCCAAATGTGACTAAAGATGAAATACTCAGTGGTCGGATTGAAAATTAGATGCCATATTTTGAACATTAAAATACCCCCATCATAAATCCAGAAAGAGTTTAGAACTTGTTTAGTGTCTTCAGGGCTCTTGAAGATGAAACCCGACCACCCTCTAGGCAAAGATAGTAGCTCTGGAGTGTAACCCAAAAATGGGAGCCAGTTTCACTTTACCCAATCCCCCATAGAAGTAACACACCTCAACCGATAAGCCAATCTGCCTACTAAAGGATAGAGCGATAAGGTGGAAGATTCCTCAAGACCAATGTCCATACCCAACACTAACTTTCACTTAGTGCGTTTCGGCTTCCAAACCTTAACAGTACGAGTTAAATGAATTCTACGGTCTTTCTGACAAAACTTAAATATCTTATATACCTAAGTCCGACTGCGGGAAACTAGAGTGACCTTTAATTCATCTTCCTTAACCCTGGAATTTTGTAGAAGAGTGAGTAGCTTCTGAAGGACCGTTTGCAGAGTTCGCAGGAACAGTCGTAGTGTTCTGCAGAACGTTAACAAAATTATGCAAGAGACAAGGGTCATGAGGTAGAGTAGGGAAGGATCCTCCCCCAATCACATCTACATTAAGACTCTCCTCAAGGTGATGGCCTAGAGTATTAACTGCATGGAACACATCCATCGATGCAAATAAACCTGCCTCCTCCCAATGCACCTCGTCAGCGACACTCATGAGTGCGTTGACATCATGATCCATTTGGGAGGGCACTTGCAAGCCACTGTAACCCCACCATAAAATAAAAGTTAAGGTGACAACGTCAGACCAGTCTCGTCAGTAATAAGGTACTCCTAGAGTGCAAGAAGTTAAAAAAGAGGGAAAAGATAGGGTCCAAGCACCTATACACAGAGAAATAAACCTCCTTTCCAATCCCAACAAAACTAAAAAATGCTCATTAATGTCAACTCAATACTAAACCAGCCTAAACCTTAAACTAAAAAATAGTAATCCATTCTCAGATGATAAAAATAGGCAAGTCATAATGTTAATCAAACCCTCATAGAGACACAACAACCATCCCTAACTCCATTGTCGCCAATCCCTCAAGGTCTGCAACTCTAGTTTTTGAAAAAATTACCTTCCCACCCATTCGCCTTCTCTCCTATAAATGGTGTACTTGTATTTAGAAAAATCTCTCATGTAAATGAATGTAAAATTTGTACTAGATTTTGTCTTTGGTTTCTTCAGATTTGGAAAAAATTATAAAGTAAATGAATGAAAAACTTGTGCTCTACTTTGGATTTGGTTTCTTTGTTTCCTTGGAAAAAGAAATATAACTTAATAAAAAAAAATGTGTCACATAAATAAATGAATGTGGTAACCAATCTACTTATTATTATAAAATCTCAACCTTTAATATAAATCATGCATATCTGCAACTTACTTCATGATATTTGATTTGCTCTCTTTAAATATATTTGGTTTTTAACAAAAATCACACTTAGTTTTGGTTGCTTCATTTCCCTACTTAAAA
>JASDQU010027349.1:25342-35835 GCA_032191745.1 Picea mariana
GAAGGATGAGTAGAAATAGTTGAGAGTGTATGGAGATTTGTCTTATGTTGGAACTTATTGTTTTCCTTCTGAAAGAAAATGCATATATATATGAATATTCATAATTATGTAACTAAACTACAATTGTCTAAATAACATTGATGAGCTAGATAATTGTAATTAAAAGATTTCGCAAACATTTGATTGGTTTATTTTCTTTTATAAAATGAATATTCTTGTTGAATGGATTGGATGCATATGGAAATTACTATAGAGATGATAGTTATTGATATTAGTACATGAACGAGACTTGTATGTACTAGCTACACATGCATTTCTTGCACATGTACACTAATATGTATGAATTTCTTGGCTTACTTACTAATAATGTCAGTTATTTGTTAGGAAGGTGTGAACCATGTTTCTTTTCCCGTGTATCATAAAATACTTTAACTTCGAGACGAAGTTTCTTGAAGGGTGGGTGTATGTAACAACCCTAGTTAAATGATTGCTTAAGGTTTATCAAGAAGAATTAATTAAATAATTAACTGTCCTAATATATTTTAGTTAAACAATGATTAATTATTAATAATATTAATTAGTTAATTGTTTATTTATTAATTGTTAATATCTGATGATTAATTCATTCATTTATTCATTCATTCATTAAAGGTTTGGGTAATGAATTAAAAGCTTAATATTTTTTATTTATTTATTAGAAAACTTAACGTATGAAGGATAAGGCATTAAATGGATGGATAGGGTATTGAATGGAGGGATAAGGTATTAAATGGAGGGATAAGGTGGGTGGCATTAAATGAAGGAGGAGGTGGTGAATGGGGAAGGATATGAGGGGGCAGAGGCCTTCGGGAGAGGATTATGAAATTTTGGGAGGAAGCATTAGAGAAGGACTGTATTTTGTTGTCTATGGTATTTTTCTGGTTTGGAGTTTGGGTGGATTGTTACAGGGGTGCACCAGGTTGCTGAGGATTTTGGGCTCGAGGGCCAGGAATCCTCACGGAATCCTGGAGCTAGGGAACCGAACAGGCTCTGTTCCTAACTGGCAGGGAGGAAGATTCGGTTTGGGCAGACCAGCAGAGAGGACAACCGGAGATTGGGAATCAGCATAAGACAGAGGTATGTATTTTAGTGATTATGTTGTGTTACGTGATGGATATGTGATTTACTTTCATACTGTGGATAAATTTTAATTTATGTTGATTAAGTTATGGTTAAATGTTGAAGATCAAATTGTACAGCATACATTTTTTCTTTGTCCTTTATTTTAGCGTGTGTTTTATAAGGCTCTGTGGGGACAGAGGCCTTACAAGGTGATAGAGGACATGCTAAGGATGTATGTGAAGGATAAACCATCCAAATGGGAGGATTATTTTCATTTGGTGGAGTTTTCTTATAAAAACGGGTATCAAGCATCTCTAAAGTTCAGCCCATTTGAGGCACTTTATGGAAGAAAGTGCAACAAACTAGTGAGCTAGGACAACCCAGCCGAGAGAGCAGTGGTTGGATCAGAATTACTTGGGGAAATGAAAGAGTAGATGGTGAAAATAAAACACAATTTAAAGGTTGCCTATGACAGACAAAAGAATTATGATGATAAAGGTAGAACTCATAGAGAGTTTAAAGTGGGTGACCATGTGTTGTTGAAAGTAAAGGCCAACCGAAGTTCCCTAAAGTTGGGAAATTGTTTCAAGTTGGCAGCAGATTATTGTGGATCGTTTGAAATCCTAGAGAGAATTGGTCCATTTGCATATATTTTTTCCTTACCCACATCAATGTGCATTCATAATGTATACATGTGTCTTTACTTAAAAAGTATGTACTTGATGCTAATCACGTCATTGATTGGAATGTGATTCAGGTGGAGCAAGAAGGAGACTTCCGAGTTCAGCTAGTATGCATATTCGATCAGAAAGTCAAGCTACTTCAAAATCGAGAAATGGGATTGGTAAAGGTCCAGTGGACCTATTATGGTATTGAGGATGCAACCTAGGAAGATGAAGATGTTATGCAGGCAGAATACCCACACCCTTTTGAATATTTATGAAGTTTTGTTTGTACATATGTATATAATGCACTGAGGACATGACATAAATAAGGGGGAGGGGAATGTAATACCCCTAGGTCAAACCCAATTGTATATATAATGTAATTGTACATATAGGTTGGTGATCCAGGATACTTGGAGGTTAGAGTGCCTTTGTATATATGTATTTTGAGGCTAGAGTGCCTATGCAATTATTAGGATGGTGGCCAGAAGTTGAAAGGCGAGTGAGCCTATTTTTGTAAATGTAAACACACTTAGTTTTTAATGAAAACACATCATTGTTGTAGACCAACCATGTAAAAGATCATGAGGGGATAAACTCCACTGGAATGGGAAAAGTGGGCTAAGAGTCTAGAAAAAGGGTCTAAGCTAAGGGGGCTTAAGACAAAAAGGAATATTTTAAAAATATTCCTAAACTTAAAGTCAAAAGTAGGGGATAATACATTTTATCCTAAGTCCCTATGAGGAAACGTATCACCATGTGTGTCCCATGTAGTTCCCTTTGAGGACTATAGTTCATTCTTCCATCAAGGGATCATGAAGGAAAGAAAACCATCTCCTTCCTACTAAGAGGGAATTTTCATGTTTTCATTACTGTACTTGTACCTATACAAAGTAGAGTATTGGAACGTGATTGAAGAAGTGGGTTGTCAGGCCCATAGGACATTGAAGAAGAGGGTTGTGAGGCCCACGAACATTCTCTCCAGGTGAGAGAATTGTTGGTAATTAATTTCCCAAGGTGCCAAGCTGTAGCTACAGGACTCGGATACTTCCTTCCCAGCTTATTGTTGAATCCCTAGAAGGGAAGTGGGGCAGCCAAAGGACTGTTGAGAAGAGAAGGGGAAAAATTCTTGGGGTGGGACATGCATGTGGGGAATGAGAGACTGTAAGTTGTTAGTTTGAGTTGGCACTTGAGTTTGACTTTTATTTTTTCTAAGAAACCTTAGCTTGGTTAGGATTTTCCTTACTCGGGTGGATTTTAGCCCCAACTCGGGGGTGATCCACTACTGAAAGTTTATGAGCAGTGAGGTCTAAGGCTGGGAGGAACGTGGAAGGTTTGCATGCAATTGATGTTCTTTTTACCAAAGATAAGTGTCTATTTTGTGCAAATTTATATGTTATGTTAATATTTATGCATTTGTTCTCATGGGTGTTTCCTATATATGTTGTATATGTATATATTTGTTGTTATCCTGCATTAATATGAGCATTTGCAGAAGTATATCAGTTGCTTAAATGGTATCAGATTTCAGAAATTTTCATGTGGAATTGCCCAACGGGAGTCTAGGGATGCTACAATGTGGTATCACAGTTGTAATTGAGAGATTTTTGTGTGGTGTGGCCTAGCCTGGGTGGGTGGGAATGTTACAATTCCAATATTCAAGTGAATCATGGCAAGCTTAACTTCAATTTCATTTGTAGTTTTAATAAATGGGCCAACATACAAATTTGTCAATCCCACAAGAGGATTGAGACAAGGATGCCCCCTATCACCTTTGTTGTATTTAATCCTTGCTAAACGTCTAAGTAGGCCAATATTGGAAATTAGGAGGAAGGGATCCATATTAGGAGTTCAAATGAGCAAGGAAATATCCTTATCTCACCATTTTTTTGTAAATGGTGTCCTCTTGTTCAGTAATGGACCTCAAAGAGAAGAAAAAAAATGCAGGAAATTTTAGAGTTATATAGTGTTGCTACAAGTATGAAGTCAATATACAAAACTCTACAATCATTTTTAATGGTTTGGAAACAAAACTAGAAAACTAGTTGTTACGTTTTTTTGCTTTCAAGCATATTGACTTTCAAATAGGTTCAAATACCTATATTATTCTCTAAATCAAAATGGTTATGGGATTAGAGATTACATCTAGTTATTAGAAAATATTGAGGCTATAATTAATTAGTAGTGTAACAGATGGTTGTCGATCAGGGGATTACTAAAACTAGTAAATTCAATACTTGAAGCAATTCCAATATACTGGGATTATTGGGTTTACATCCCAAAAGGTGTCTTAGAAAAGATCAGGGAAAAAAAGTTTCAAATTTATGTAGATAGGCAAAAAATAAAATGAGGGTATCCCATTAGTAAAATGGAAAAACACATCTAAGCCCAAAGAGGAAGAAGGTTGGGCTCTAAAGAATATTCATTTCTTTGAGAAATCAATCATTGTCAAGAGTTTATGGAAGTTATAAAAAGGGAGGGATTGTGGAAGAAAATAATGATAATATAGAAATATATCAAGCCTAGCACTTTAATTCATTGGATTAGGAATTCAAGGAAGAATGAAAATAATGGTTCTACATAAAGCACTTGATCCGAAATGGACCACTATATATTTTTTCATCTATTTTGATACTTATTTGGTGCAAAAATTGAAGCCATTGACTTGTAGGGCCCATTTTAGGGGCAAGTCTCACTTTGGTGATTTAGGGTATAGAATCTTTTGGATCTTGTTTAAAGCCTTAAATGATCATTTCTTGGGTCAAAATTTTATGAACAGAGTTATATCCTCTTGATGTTGTTATATGCATTGATATCTTTCCAATAGCATGAAGAACACCTCAAACAGAGTTTGTATGCAAAATGTATATCTCCTAGAAGTTGACCTATCATGTTGACCACCATGATACCAAGTGGATGCCACGTCATCTCACATGTGGAGATAGTCATGTGTGAACTTTCAAGAATATTCTAGAGGGCCCAAAACCCTAATATTAATTAGGGGTTGAGGCATGCAAAAATGATAACCCTAACCCTAGATGACTATCAAGCTATGTTAAATACTATGCTACTAGGACATGAATGGGTTCCATTCTTATTGTATTATTTATTGTTTTGTAGTTAAGAAGAGCATCTAGGAGTGGGATATTGAAGCAAAATATAGGACACACAAGATCATATAGCAACCATGTTGGTCACAATGTCAATGGAAACTCAATAGTGAGTGCCACTTTCTTTGTATTTGCATTTCATAACTAAGAAGAATATAACAAAGCATAGACCTCACCTTCTCATTGGGTTTTTCTAGTATTTCATCTTCCCAAGGTACATCTTGTGTTCACTGTGTGGATGGTGTGTTATTTGCTTAAATTCTTTCATTTGAGTTTCCATTAATTCAGTACTGCATTAATCAAGTAACATTAAAATTTGAAATCTAAAGTAAACACTACATAATAAGAAATTTCAAAAGCTTGTAAGATCTTTGTGACAAACTATTCCAATGGAATATCCATGATAGTTTACATATAAACACTTGTACAAACCTTTCATGTGATAGGGAATTGGTTAAATTCGATGGTGGGGAATAGTGAACAAGTAAGGATTGGTGCACACCCTTGGATAGGGTGTAAAATATTGGTTAGAGTACTATATGATCTAATAGAGATTATTCAAGAACAAGGCATTTACATCTTTGACCAAGTGGTAGACCAAGGGACAAAAAATTATGGTAGCAAGATTGGGTGAATGCTCAAAGGTTGGGATTGGAAGGTACCATATTCATGTAAGATTATAGGTCTGATGAGGAAGATACCCTAACTTCATAAAAAGATGAAACTTTGGAGAGTACACAACATGCTTGGGATATCATCGCCTGGGGTGTAGAACAGTCAGTGATGGAGTGTAATGTTAAGGCACTCTATTATGTGAAGTCACTCGTTCAAAACACTCGACTAGCCTTGTGTGTCACGTGAGGGGTCACGTTAGCATGCATGGGGTTATAGTGGTAGCAGTCGGATAACACAACCATGTGTCACACGAGTACGTGCCCGACTAGTTGTTGATTTCTCCAGTAAAAAAAAACATACTTGGGATATCAAGGAATCTTTTTGTTGGACATTCAAGAACCAAACTAGTGGTGGAAGTTGATTAAGAATCTCAAAGCTTAAAAAACAGACTCATACCTTTGTGTGGTTACCCATTAAGAATAAGGTATTGACATGGGTGGTCTTGCAAAAGGGAAGTATACAAGGTCTAAGGATTTGCATACTCTGTAGAAAAGATGAGCAAACAATCGTTCATTTTTTTATAAAGTGTCTTTACTCACAACAAATCTAAAGAAAAGTTGAGCTTTTAGTAGGTGTTAAAAAAATTTGGGTAGGAGATACAATGAAAGAAACTCTAAGAGGTTAGCTCAACAAAAAAGAACTAAAAGATTTGAAGTCTTTGCGTTGTATGATCATTTAAAGTATAGGGTTGGCAAGAAAAAAATTTAGGAGAAACTCATTCCTGAATTTCAATGTTTCTCAACTCCATCTCTTCAAGTTGTAGCTTCTTGCTAAACAAAGAAGACCTAGGCATATACAAAATCTAATAATTGATAAATCCCAAGAATAAGGTTTTTTTATGTAACTACAAAGGCCTCTACAATATAATGATTAATAAATCCTAAGAATGATTTTTTTTAATGGAGCTAGGCAAAGGCCTCTAAAATTTAGGAGTGCAAGGAGAAGCTTATATCTCTCATTTTTCCAAAGTATCAAGTTTAAATTGTNTTCCAGTTTGATCATTAAGTGAAAGGATTAATTCACTTATCCAACATACTCTCAAGTAAACGTAACGTATCGTATTGGTGATCAGTCCAAAGTAGTGGCAAATTCCTTTAAATTCGTCTCTTTCACTAATTACCATGCAGGGAGCTATTGTGATATAAAGGTGGATAGGTGAGGCGGAACGTAATTCGGTTTATAGGGAATGCCGGAGTATTAAATGAAAAGGCATCGTCCAACTTTTCCCATGGTGCATACTCTCAAATATACGAAACAAAATATTGTTCGCGTATCAGAGAAAAGTGGAACATTAACGTATAACGAAATCCCTACCCGCTCTTCTTTTTATTTACAATATTAAGGAAAAGGGAGAACTTTGGCTGTCATTTGTTTTGGTCAATCCAGAAAGAAGAGGGCGGCTGAGACAGCATCACGAGGACCGACGAATGCTTCGCCTATTTTTCACACTTCCCTGGCATCAGATTACAGAGGCAAGAAAGTTGAACAGTTTAGGGTCCCCTTTTTCTTACAAGTACATAAAGATGCACAATGCAGCTTAGTCCGTAATAGTAAGTTTCCACTATTCCAAATTTTGTTTTGAAACTGCTTTTCTCTGTCTCTGCAGAAGAAATATTGGAAGAAACGGCATTTAAATTTCGAATAATGAAAAAAGTGTCAAGAAACGAATATTTCTGGACGCCGGTGCAACATTCATGTTCGTGAGTTCGATCACTGTTGCGGACGAGGATTGGTCGCAGTTGGCGGTAAAGCTTGAGGACTATCTTCTATATTTAACAGCTGAAACATTAAGCTCACGGTTTCTTCGTTTTCTAATTAAATTGAACTGAATATCAAACATATATTCCTGCCTTTTTTTCTTTAAGTTTACCTTTTCGTCGTCATTTGATCTCCAAGAACATTGCTTCTTTGAAGAAGTACACAATTTATTTTTGTCATTTCGTCATTTTGACGAAACTGTATCAAGCTTCCTGTTCAGTGTCCGTCTGTATATTGTGTTGTGTTCAAAGTGCAATGAAGTGCAATGCGTGCTGGCGAGAGCTTGAAGGACGAGCCATAGCAACGACTTGCGGGCACATTTTGTGTATCCTCTTAAATATTTCCATTATTCTGTTGCATTTAGTTTAGATCAGTCCGATGATTATTTGTAGTTCAATTCTGAACAACGAAATCAGGTACTGAAGACGCCGGTAGAATCTTAAGCACCGATTCGACATGTCCGGTTTGCGACCAAATTTTGTCCAAAAGGTATAATGATATCTGAGTCAATTTCGGAAAAGAGAAAACAAAAAACTTCGAAGCTTTAAATATAGGTATTTGAAGATCCATTGAAGTTTGAAAGCTGATACGCTCATATGTTGGCTAATGACAGCCTCATGAAGGCAGTTGACCTAAATCCTAATGATGAATGGATGAACGTAAGGAGTTCCCTCTTTTTATCCTTACTTTTTAATTCCTGCCTGCGGAATTTTTAGAATCTGCGCAGTTATAAACCCTGCATCTGTATCTTTCTTGATCTGAAAAACACATAGAATAAATGGCCGGTGCTGTAACTTAATTCTTCATTATTATTATTATGTGTGCAGATGGCCATGGCAGGCGTCCCCCCTCAAAACAGTATCCCGCGCATATGACATTTTTAAAATTTAAATTATTTTTATTTTTGTCTGTATTCGGTTTTATCATATAATTGTCTTAATTTAAATTTTAGTCATGAAGAGTGCATACAAAGGAGTAGCATTTTGGATGGGACAAAAGGATGTCGAGATGCAAGCCACGGTGAACAAAGTTTTACAACAATACCGCCATAAGTGCGAGCAAATGCAAGCAAAATTTACAGAAAAGCTTGAGCAAGTTCACACGGCGTATCAGAAAGCCGTAAAAAGGATTCAAATGATGCAGCAAGAAGTCGAAAGCCTAACCAAAGACAAAGAGGAACTTCAAGAAAAATATGCTGAGAAGTCCAGGTTAAAAAGAAAATCTGAAAATCATTAAAGACAAGAAAATATAACACGTCTGCGAAAGCCTGTCTATTTCGTTTCATGATTTCCGTAAAACAGAAGCATAATCTCTTACAGATTCTGTTTTTCAGGCAGAAAAGAAAGCTCGAGGAGATGTACGATGCTTTGCGAAACGACTACGAGCAAACAAAGCGTTCGGCAATACAGCCTAGTTCTAGCTGTTTTCTCCAGAGAACGACGGAGGACCTGTTCTCGAGTCCTAATAATTTGTTGGATGAACCGACGCACCGATCAAGACAAGGTTGGTTTAAATTTCACATAAATTTCTTCTGTACCAATTAATCCTTTAGTTGATCTTCAATCTTAAATTTGTATTTTTAAGAATGATGATGTCTGTCAATGGTTCCCCAAAAAAACTTCAGA
Organism: Picea mariana; assembly: GCA_032191745.1. Classification (NCBI taxonomy): domain Eukaryota; kingdom Viridiplantae; phylum Streptophyta; class Pinopsida; order Pinales; family Pinaceae; genus Picea; species Picea mariana. The sequence goes on from JASDQU010027349.1 coordinate 34,277, forward strand.
TTATTTATTTATTGCAGGTGCATCCGGTGGCTCGGATATCACTCCTGTAACTCCAGGGCAACCAGGCGATTTCTGGCCCCCTCCTCGTCAGAGAAACAACAACAGCTCAATGAATGTTTTTGACATTGGAGGTGGCGTTCAATCAACGAAAACTGGAGGCGGCGGTGCGTCTGGTGCTGTTGGAAACAGGCCGCTCTCTACAACTTCGTTTGGAACCTCAAAGCCTTCGTTATTTACACCAGCTGGCAACAATGCTTCAACTGCTTTGAGGAATTTGATACTCTCGCCAATGAAGCGTCCTCCCACTTCTCGTCTTCGTCCACAAGGATTCACGTAATTGTTCCTTCCCTGAAGGTCAATTTCTACTATTTTCTGTTTCTATTTTTAACCAGCATGCCAGTTTTTTTCTTAATATTTCTGTTCTTTGATGCTTGCGACGAGTCTATAAATGTTTTGGTTATTTTTGCAGATCTTAATTTGAGAGAGTGGGAAGGCTGTGCAGGATTCGATCTAAAGACTTGTATAATGAAGAGAATGACCAGATGCCTTAATTTCGGGAGGTGGATACGATTTAGCAAGAGAGCTTTCAATTTTAGAGCTTTCTAATAACTGAATGTTGATGGCAATAGGGATTAGTATGGTTTGGTTTAGGCATTAACATGTGACTTCACTGAGATAGATGACAGAGCAATATAAACGAAGTATTTGTCTAACTGCAAGATGAAACCTTTAACAGCAATGGCACTTACAGGCTGCTGAGATCCTGTACAAAGTAAGATTCAATTCTCAAATGTCTGAGAATTATCATCCAACCAGATTTTTTAGTTCGTGACTCTTGTTTTTTATATTTTGAGAAAAAAACTGTTTTGTAACCCTTAAAGTTATTTTATATGCATCTTCTCTGTGCAATTAACAATTTAGTTGGTAAACCCAATTTAGATGTGTGACGAATAATGATGCATTAGGATTGGAGAGTCAAACGGCAAAAGAATGGCGAGCAAACGGGAAAGAACAAACGTGATCTGGTGTTTTTTTAGCGTCTACCATCGGTTTAAAATGATAAAATAGTAGCACGGTATAGAATTTAGTATCTCGTATTTAACATGGGACAAATAATTTTAAAATGAAATTTGCATTTGCTGAAGCTAATAGCCACAATCTTCATCATTTTATAAATAAATCAATCATTATTGATCATTTTATAAATAAATTAATCATTATATTCAATAATGATGTAAAAGAAATAAATTAAATGAATGTTTATAAAGAGTACGCAAGGTAAATCTTATTCTTTGTAATTAGATACATGAATTTCCTATTTATGTGAAAATCAACAATTATAGGTAGGGAGAGCTTCAATGTGAAAATCAACACTTATATTCAATAATGATGTAAAAGAAATAAATTAAATGAATGTTTATGAAGAGTACTCAAGGTAAATCTTATTCAATCTTATTCTTTGTAATTAGATGCATGAATTTCTTATTTATGTGCAAAACAACAATTATAGGTAGGGAGAGCTTCAATGTGAAAATCAACACTTATTTGTAGGTAGAACT